>WTSP01014566.1:0-53725 GCA_025331215.1 Actenoides lindsayi | reverse complement strand
CCCCAACTCTCTCAGTCTGTCCCCATAGGAGAGGTGCTCCAGCCCTCTGATCATCCTCATGGCCCTTCTCTGGACACATTCCAGCACATCCATATCCTTCCTGTAATAGGGACTCCAGAACTGGACACAGTACTCCAGGTGAGGTCTCGCAGGAGTGGAGGGGGAGAATCACCTCCCTCAACCTGCTGGCCACGCTTCGCTTGATGCGGCCCAGGATACAATTGGCCCTCTGGGCTGCAAGAGCACACTGATGGCTCATGTTGAGCTTCTCATCCATCAGCACTCCCAAGTCCTTTTTTCAGGGCTGCTCTCAAGCCAGTCACTGTCCAGGCTATATTGGTGCTTAGGATTGCTCCAACCCAGATGGAGGACCTTGCATTTGGCTTTGTTGAACTTCACGAGGTTGGCATGGGCCCACCTCTCCAGCCCGTCAAGGTCCCTCTGGATGGCATCCGTTTCAATGCAAAAAGCTACAGCATTTTATTTCACCAGGTAACAGGAAAATTTTTGTTCTGTGTGGCAGCATTCTTTAAGACATATGGCATGACTTGTGTGATATACTGGGAACAGGCACAAGGAAAGAAAGACATTTATGAAACCTATGGTCTAGTGATGTACTTCTGAAAAAAAAATTGAAATTAAACAATCCCCAAGAATGAAGGATCTTCCCATTATTAGCAGTCCACTCACAGGTCCAGCTGTTGAACATCTGACAGGCAAATGAACTATTCAACGAGGGAAGAATCACTCTCCTCATCTTCTAGAAAAGACCAAAATTCAAAGGGGGTTTTAAGTATTTTTGTCTTCTCCCTCCAGCACTGTCTAAATTACCTTCTAAAATACTAAAGAGTAGAGATACACACCAAGTAATTTTCTTAAGGAATTTTCTAACAAAGTTCAGGCTACTGCTAATTGATTAGACTTATTAACTCCTATTTATATTTAAAGTACTTAATTAAGAATTGCTATCAGAATAATTGTAAATGTCAGAAGTCTCCGTTCCCCTCAAGAACAGCATGTTATAAAGAAACACCAGCTCCAAAGCAGGGCTCTGCTGCACATCTGCAACATCTGAATCTCACCTGGGTTTCATTTCCAAAGGAGACACACAGCTCAAAGCCTGTCCCCACAACAACAGACTAAACAACAACCAGCCTGAATTAAACATCAGATCCACAACACACTGGGTTTCCACATGTCAACGGCTATCTTGCTTCCCAAGTGTACATGTTTGGTAGCTAAAGCAAAAGAACATTTATTTCAATTCTATTCCAAAATTTCATGTACAAAAAAATAAATAGTGAAAACAAAAATTGTGGGTTTGTTTTTCTTTTCCACAAGCATGGCATTAGTGAACAGATACATGTATAACATGAACTTGAATCATCCTGAATTACTCGCTTTACAGCCAAATATGCACAGAGCACATTATGTTTTAAATTGTCACATGGCTACTATTCCACAGTCGATATTCTTCAGCAGCTTGAGTGTAAGAACATTTGCAGGCTCACAGTCCTGTTCCGAGCTACAGACAAAACTCACGCGACTGGGAAGAATGTGCCCAAGGCCATCGCTGCCCTCCAGCCTGTGCTGGGTAAGGGGAGCGATGCCAACCACAACCACGAGCCTTGCCCAGTGCACCTTCCCTGACTGTCAGGAATTAATTTCTAAACTCCAAACTAAACTAGGGCATTACAAAGGAATTATACTCCAGAAACTCTCACAAGAACCAAAACAGAAATTGATCCATTGATGCACACCACACACACCCCCTTCTTCACAGCCAAGAGTGTGTCAGGGCACCCACCTGCCCGAGTCCTTCTACCTTGCTCCCCAGCAGAGGGTACAGGTCACACAGACTCTTCACATACAACAGGTTCCCCAAACACCTGATCATCACAGAAACCTTCCTTTCACTTGTCGGCTTACTATTTTTTGAATGCGAGTAAGCAGAACTCTATTTTGGGTGAGTTTTCACCACTCTTGCAATGCAATGGCATTAATATTTCTCTATCCCTTAATGATCTCACATGAATAATGTAAGTTGATCTCATTTGACTGATTTGTTATTTCAATACCATAATGTGTTTTTTACAAGTTTTACTTAGTCAGTGGAAAGGCAGATATCAAACACACGTGGCTTTAACTAAACCAGAACAACTCTATTTCACAGTCCAACCTCAGCTCCCTTGCATTGAGCCTAGGCTTGCACATGTCAGCAGCTGAAGCTCAAGATGAGTTTCACACCTCTAGTTTACCACAGCTGAGGGAAAAACCCACTGGACTTCAGATGAGTCATCTGAATCAGTTTTAGATTTTCCAGACAGTGTCAGGTTTAAAGGGGGAAAAAAAATACATTAGCAAAAAAAAAAAAAGTCAAAACATTTCCTCTTGTCTAAAGAAAATACAAAAATGCCTCAAGCACTATATGCTGTGACACATGTCAGCCATATATAGCATCTTCCAACCAATTGGAATGGTTTCCTGTTATGTGTAGGATAGAGCTCATCTTCTTTAACACATTTCCTTACTGACTTGAAGTCAGCTCTGGTTGCTATACCTACCCCAACACTTCACCAAGCAGAGGGAGAGGAATCAAGAGGGAGTAAATAAGGGTAAGTGTTTAGTCAGGCATCTCACCAATACTCCTTTCTGCATTTTTGCCATGGTTCTTATTTATATTTGATTTGTAATTTAGATATTAAATAATTTATATATTAAATCAGAAGAAATATTATATTTTACATATTTATATATTAAATCAGAATAGATATTATTTCTATATTAAATCAGATATTTATTTGTTGAGAATAGATCACCTTTTCTATAGATACTGGTTAACATTTCTTCAGTCAGATGACAATCTGTCCTTTTAACACGTCTGCTTTGACAACAAAAACAGCTCTAGTAGATGCCTTGAAAAATAACAGACGAGTATCTAGATTCAGACCACTTGCTAACAAAGACAGAGGAGATTGTCAGGATTAATATTTCAGCTTCTCTGTGACAAAGTTCTTAATTTTATGTAGCATTAACCCAGTTTAAAATGTAGAAATGCAGCATTTAGATTCCTGATCTAAAGCTAACTTTATTTTCAAAAGCTAGTTACGTAATCCTTGTACACACATTGAAGCAAAACTAGCTTAAAACAAAATCAATCCATTATTCCTACAATTTTAGTCTTTATCAAATGAAACTTCCCAGAGGAAAAGGAAATAGTCTCAATTTAAGTTTAAGAAAACCTTTTCATTTTGAGTTCTACAATTGAAAACATTATTTTGAACTTGTTTTTCAAATTCAATTCTGTATTAGCATAATTTATGCTCCTTATTGCCTTAATATGTAAACCCATCTTTTACTCCATATTTGTTATTGTTAATAGGTCCGTTCCACCTGCTTGCTATATCTCAGGCTTTGTCCAGTCCAATTTTAAAATCATAACGTGCTTCTAACACTTGTCTGCAAACAAAGTTATAAAACTGTTTTCGCCTTCTCATTTTAAAAGGAATTTTCTTTAAGCGTACAAAACTCCAACTATTTTTATGGTATCATCCATTCTCCAAATAGTATCCAAGGCAACATACAGTCAGATATTTTTGCTTCAATATTTACTTATTGCAAATAAATTGGAAAAAAAAAGTTTTAATTATGGGATGTATTAAAATCGTAAAAAAAAAAAAGATGGTTTCAGGATTGAAAATTCCCCCAACCTGCGCAAGGGAGTTTGTATTTCAAATTCCAATCCAGTCCCAAGGCTTGCTATGTATTTTAAATGCAAAATAGTAGTGGGAAGTACAAGAAGGGAATAGCTTTAGAGGTTTTAAACTGCCAAACAGAAGGGACTAAGATGGGAGTCTAGTGGGATCAACTCTACAGAAGTGGGAGTGACACAGCAAAAGGATAATTACCTGATAGCACAAAGCATGATTAAATAATCCTTAAAAGACAAGTAGTACCAGATACACAAAACTTCTAATTCTCTATTCATCCAAACCTTAAACTGTATCTTCTCAGAGAAGTATAAAGCAACAAGGTGGTTTAAAAAAAAAAAAAAAATTGACATATAAAAATATGTACTTCCTAGTTAGAATCTTCAGAAAGAAGATTTTTCGACAACTACAATTATTCAACCTCTTAAGCTCAATTTTGAAAATGGACTTCAGTACACAATTCTAGCCTGGAGAAGAGAATGCTCTGTGGAGACCTTATTGCAGTCTTTCAGTGCTTAAAGTGGGGAGGGCAATAAGAAAGCTTCGAAGGGAATTTTTAGCAGGGCCCGTTTTGACAGGACAAGGGGTGATGGCTTTAAACTGAAAGAGGGGAGGTTTAGACTGGAGAGAAGGAAGACATTTTTGACACTGAGGGTGGTGAGAACCTGACCCAGGTTGCCCAGAGAAGTGGTCAATGCCCCATCCCTGGAAACCTTCCAGATGAGGTTGGACAGGGCTCTGAGCAACCTGCTCTACTTGAGGATATTCCTGCTCCATGCAGGGGGGTTGGACTAGATGATCTCCAAAGGTCCCTTCCCACCTAAACCATTCTGTGATTCTACAAATTTTAATACTGGACCTATGAAGATACAAAAACAGAATCAAAATCTTTGCCTAAATGTAGCCTAGTTTTTACCATTGTCTCCTGATGATATTCTGCTCCAGAAGTTTGAACAACAATATATTTCATAAAATTATGAAGGAAAAAGCAATTACCTAGAGACCAAACAAGCACGGTGCTCCCTCCTAGTTGTATTTATGCTATTTAACATCAGGAAGAGTGGCTCTGTGGGAATACAGAAAGCTAAAGGTTTTCTTCCAAAAACCTAAACCTCAAGAGCAATCCTGAGAAAGAAATAGCTGTGTTGTAGTTCTGCATTTAGATACATGCTAATGAATCATACTTATCAGATTCTTATTCTTCTTCTCCTCTGTGCAGGCAAAGCATGAAGAAGATGGAATTCATCACTGTTGTAGGATTTGCCATATCAATGCTGTTCCACACAACCCAAACTGAAGCCTGTCCTCCCTCTTGCAACTGCAGGTCCCTGGGAGAAAGGGAGGGTTTGCGTGTCGACTGCAGCTCACAGAAGCTGACTGAAGTGCCTGCCTTGCCCACTAACACCAAGAGGCTTTACCTACAGAACAACAGCCTGACCTCAGTTCCTCCTGGCACCCTGGACAGCCTGAGCACCCTGGAGGAGGTGAAAATATTTGACAATCCTTGGCACTGCGACTGTCATATTCTGTATCTAAAACTCCGGTTAGAAGACGTCTCTGCCCCTTCTCTTGAGAACGTCAGATGCGCAACCCCAGCTCCCGTGAGGATGAAGCCCTTGAGGCAGCTGACTGGGAACGAGATGGGGATTTGCAAGAGGCTTCTCCCAATCAAGTGCCTTGAGTTCTTTTGGCGGGATCTCATTTTAATCACTGGAGCAGTCATTACACTTATTTTAGTAGCATCGGCTCTGAAATTCTCAAAAAAACTGGTGTGCCAAATAAACCTACACCAATATAAACGTAGGAGCTGCCTGTTGGGGAAACACTACTCCAAAATTCACAAGGTACGATGAGCTGTTCGCTGCCCCAAGATGGAACAGAAACATCAAATTATTCTACCGCAAAAGAGCAGATGCACTGGGAACATCAGCATTAGTGGTGAACATGCTGTAAACCGATCCTAGGGCTCAAAGTCTGCATCCTCAGATAGGCAAGTTTGATTTAGCTTCCTTTCAAAAACAAGCCTGGTGATGTATTGACAGGCAAGCTTCATTCTGCTGCTCTCTACTCAGATGAAAAGCAGTTTCTAAATTTTTTCATATCATTGAACTCGGCATTTTTCCACTTAGCTCTTATAGCAAGAAGATTTATATCCCCAAATCCTACACTTTGCAATATATGGAGCTGAACACTGATTGTACTGTTTTAGCAATTCTTACCCTCTCACAGCACCCCATTGTGCTTAGTATGACCATTCTTGTGCACAAACAAATTGAACCATCTTTTCCTCAGGTCCAGGAGTTTCCCCCGAGCAAAACCACTGTGATTATACAGGTCAGCTACTGAATGTTTCCCTTATTGAATATGTTAAAAAATGGACTGGTAATGAGAATGTAATCAGCAAGAATAATTTTAAATATTGCTGAATTTTCTAGAGTGAACAATAAAAAAGCATTCTGTGTAAAATGGAAATAATGGGTGCTTATCGAACATTCCTACTCACACAAGTTTGATCTCTTTCTCAGGATTTTAATCAGAAATGTGTAGAACTGAAATTTCCAGCGCTTTTCTTCCAGTTTTACCACTGATATTTGATACACTGGATTTTACACAACAGCTCTGGAGAGGATGTACTCTCTTCCCTTGTCTTCTTGTGCCCTCCCCATCCCTACAGGAAAATTATTGTGATGTCTTAAGCATCTTGTTTTCTCCCTAACCTAATTATTCTCAAGATTCCAAGAACAGTTCATGCTGTAACCCCAACAGATCTCATGAAGTTTGGCTACATAGGTGGGAAATCACCAAAGGGCTTCTAAAATTATGTGTTCTGATCAGGTGAGCACAAACATCCAGAATTTTTCCAGCTTTATTAAATGTTATTTTACATAAATCATCTCTGCAGCAGAGAATTTCAAATAAACAGAGGAATATGCTGTACGCACTTAGATAATTTTAGAATATTTCCTCTGCAGTGAGCTTTTCAATTTTTTAAAAGGCAACCACCATTTTGCATTAATGCAGAATATTACAGACGAAATGCACTCTGCAGTCCCTCAGGGAGAAATGCCTAAATGATAATTCTTGTCTCCCCCAAATAAAATAAATCATTAACACTAAAAGCTTTTATTTTAACACTCTCTTTTGTGGCTATAAAGTTAGATATGAATAACATAATAAACTGCTTTACTGTATAACTTTAATTGTACAACCGTGAAAAAGCAAGCAACTAGCAAAAACTTCTGCTGATGCCAACCAATACAAAAGAAAAAAAAATGCACTGAACATGGGGGGGGGGAGGAGGAGGGGAAGTATTTGAGGGTACATATTTTCTGACCTCACAAGAGAAGAGAGAACCCCTTCCATGGCATTATTTCACTTTACACTAAACCTGCATTGTATTTATCACTTCTGATCCATTTAGCTTTTATCTGAGAAAAAAAAAAACACAAAAACCCCCCAAACCCTCTGAAAAGGGGAAAGCTGGAATTATAAACTGAAGGTTCAAGGGCAACATCTAGCTGTTTATCTGGCAAGGCCACTAGGTCTTGCTTAAGCCACACAGTCCAACAAATCGCACAAATAATAATGCGGCAGTTGCTAACAACGTGCAGACAGGAAAACACATCAGCTATCTAAATGAAACATGCAGAGAGCATGCTGTGGGGCACTGGGAGAGACCCCAGAAAGTGTTACTGTATCTCGTCTGCAAGAGAGCACACCAGTCAATCTATCCGGTTTCACATTCTTTGGTAACATAGGTAATATAACAGCAACTAAAAATTTATGAGTTTTGGTTCAATATTTAGCAAGACAATGAATCATACTCACAATTACTGAGCAAGAACAAAAAATATTCTTAAACAGTTCACTGTAATACACAGAGTAGATCTGTGCAAACTGCCATTCTGTGTAATCTGCAATTCAAATAATATGGAAAACATTCACAGGCTTCATTTGTTAAATAGAATGGGAAGTGAATCATCTTTTTACTTGAAATGCTCAAGTTTTCCTTAACACCACAGCATAAAGTGTTGCTGAGTCTGAACAACTTAGTTTAGCTTAATGCTTGCTTTCTGTCTAGGATCTAGAGTTTAGTCCAGATTCCTTGTTTGAGTTCATCCATCAGAAAAGTTCCTGCTTTTTCTTTTTCTTCTCCTGCCCCTCCTCCCCTATTTAACACTAATAGATGTGCAGCATTGTTTAGAAAATAGCTACCAATGCTCTCATGAACAATCATAAAGGAAGGATCAGAAACTAGGCACTTCGGACAGGTTAGAAGCAGTTCTGCATTTGCAGTAACGTCTCTCCATGATCTCACATTTGCATCTAACCTGAGAGGATTCCGACCATAAACCCTGCCTATCCTAAGGATTGTTTGGCAACCTGCATAAAATTAGTTTACACTAAATTCATGCTAAAGACATGTACAATTCTGTTGTTTGTCGTAAAACATGCTGCAAACTTAATGAGCTTGTATTGTATTCACCACTTTGCCAAATAACTCTGCAAAAAAGGATTCAGATCATTTTTTGAATTGACATTATTTGAATTGCCTCAAAGTATTTAAATATGCAGAAAATGAGGAATAACAGGAAAAATAATTTTCCTTTTTAAGTTAAACCCCAGCTATTTCATAGGATGCGTGTCACATAATGCCAGTAATTTTCCACCTTAGTTGCACAACTACTGCTTGCACTGACCAGATGTAGAACTGCATTAATAGCTACTAGAACAACTCACCCAAAAGTTTCTAACAGCAAAAGACCAAGAACATTCAGAGCCTAACAGGATGAGTAACAAATAGGAACTCACTCAGGTGAACAGGAAATTAATTTTTATTATTGAACTAGTATACATATACTGTAAGAATACTAATTGAAGAATTGTAAGAATACTAAATGAATGTACAAAATATATGTAGAGTGGCAGCAAGACAAGCCTGTTAATTGGTCTAAGGTACCACACTTGTATCCTTCAAGGTTAACTAATTAGCCAACGTACATACATTCTTATAGTGGTTTTATGTGTAAATGCACTGGTCTGGGAATTAACAACATAGGATTTAAGGCTTCCTAAAACTACTGGTTTTCTTGGGCTCTTAAGGTTCACACACTCGTATGTATGATTTATACTTGAATTACTTGAGTCTACTTTTGCCTGTCAACAGATCAAATAACTACACTGAAAATTTAACAATTCTAATCTAATTATTCCTTCGATAGTGCTAAGTATCATAATGCTTAGTAATACCAAGTTTATCTTAGTAATGCTGTTTATCTTAATGCTTTTTCTCTTCAGAGCATGACACAAAACAATTTTCAAAAGTGCTTAGAGTCTGTTGCTAGAACCCATGTAAATATTTTGCTATTACGTTGCCTCCAATTACATTTAGATTACACTCAATAATGGGTGTGGAATAACAAATGGCTTTGGTTGCATAATGGCCACATGGCTGCTATTTATACCCAGCTCCTTCCCAGGGGCCATTCACTCCCTGACGTACCCTCTTGGAAGGCTTTTCCCAGCAGCATGCTTGCAGATTATCCAAACAATTGCCCATGGGCAGAGGCACTGATGTCACTTGAGCGAGCACACAGCTGACTGGTGTGGCAAGGTCATTTTAGGCAAATTAAATCCAAGGTACCTGACAGAAGTTTGTTCAGATTTCATTTGGCTTTACTTACGACTTCCTTGTTTGACCATCAAGCTCCCAGTCCTTTAACAACCTAGAGTCATTGAAGTTCAATTGCACTGTTTTTACACAAGAACAATCACTAGGAAAAGTCGACTGAGACCTCTTCCCTCTGAAGAGTATTAAGAAACAGAACTAAGAAAATGCTCTTAATTATGTGGGGGTGTGTGTGTGAATAATCACACCAAGACCTTTCTTAAACAGCCCTGACCCACAGAGAAGGAAGTGTCAGCAAGGATGGGTTACAGGCTCCCTTTGCCTTGTAGAATCATTTTTACTTGTTTCCTCTTTAGGGGCAAGAAGGTTTGGTTTTTTGACTCTGATTTTAATTATTTTCTTTTATTTTTGGTTAAGATATTTAGACTGGATATAAGGAAGAAGTATTTTACAACAAGGATGGTGAGGCCCTGGTCCAAGCTGCCCAGAGCAGTGGTTGATGCCCCATCCCTGGAACCATTCCAGGTGAGGTTGGAAGAGGCTCTGAGCAACCTGCTCTAGTTGCAGATGTCCCTGCTCTCTGCAGGGGGGTTGGACTAGATGAGCTCTAAAGGTGCCTTCCCACCCAAGCCATTCTATGATTCAATGATACTATGATTGATCTACAGCCTCTTATGACCATGGAGGAGGACTGTGGAACCTGCCATCTGTATAAAATTTATCTTTGCAGCCGGTTCCTATCAGTAGTAGTATGAAGTATCAGAAGAACGTGGCAATCACCACATCATTAAAGGTTGCCTTCCAGACAGTAGAGCGCTTGGAAGCAAGCATATGTTTGAGTTCCCTAAATTTTCAAGGCAACTGCAAAAAAAAGGGTAACTTAATTTTCAGATACACTTACCAAAAGCTGAATTGTTGGAAAAACTAAATTATCAGCAACTACAATCTGGAGTAAAAGAGCAACTGCAGCCCGTAACAAAACACAAATTGTGCACAACAGAACCTCAGAGCCCCTGAAGTAATTCCTTTAACTTCAGTAACAGCTTTGTCAGACAGCTCTGAAACTGGATCAGCATTGTCACCTAGTGGCTGCTGAAAACTGCCAGGAAGAGAAATGCCTTGAAGCCTGTCACCCTTTCACACCAAGGCCTCAGTAATGGGATGTGATAGAGCGATTTCCCAAACAAGCTGCCAATTACTGCCAGCTCTTCCTGGAGTCTTTGTACAGCTCTTCTGTCACAAAGTGTCAGATGTCACAAGACGTAAATTGTTTTCTATTGACATAAACCTGAAGTTACTCTACATTTGGACACTGGGCAATGCAATCTCCATTTATTTTCTTCACTGTGATCAATCATTTGTGGACCTGCCTTAAGGTTTCCGGTACTGCAACTCCCAAAGACACAGCTCAAACTTTGTATTAAAACTTGATGCAGGTTTTCTTCCTTCTCTTCTTCTGAAGTCATGATTAACGAAAATTAAAATTTGACTAACCACTTTGGTACTGTAGCTTCCTATCAAAATGCAATAAATCAAATTAAAAAAAAAAAACAGTTGTAAATTAAGTAACAAACAAAATAATGAAATCAAAGCAAGCAGCACTTTTTTTCCCCTACCATTCCTCCCCTCTTTCTGAAAGTCAGGCAGATCTTTGAGATCATTTCAAAACAGAAGAATAAAACCTAGACAATATCAATCCAAAAAGGTATCAAAAAATCCATGGCAATCTGTTGGCTATCTTCAATAAAGAAACGGTTTTATACATATATAAAATTTAGAAGTTATGGTCTGTTGCTCTATTTTCCATAACAATACACAGTATGATTTTTCTCAAGCAGCTTCTTGGGGTATAGATTAACATCTTTCACTTAAGCAGTTAGAAAGTTTCAGATCAAATCAACAAGATTATCTGGAGGAAAAAGTGAGAGCTGGCTACTTTCCATTTTCCTGCTTGTCTTCAAACCTGGTTAATATTATTTATTACTATAGGTGTAAAAGCCCACCTGTTTTTGCATAACCCGAGTGAATTTTAAGATAGCCCAAGAAATTCTGGTTTCAACACTTTTTCAGTAAATGCCATGATTTTCTAAGGTGCTTCATCATGATTTCAGGAGTATGGGCAAGTTCATGTAGCAGCAGCAAGAGCGCGGTGGCCCTGGAATAGCCCCTTCCTTGAAGCTGCAGCTTTATACTCCTTAGCTCACGTGAAGGATATGGTCATCAACTATTAGTTTAAAAAGGCTCACAACTTGTGAAGGAGATATAGGTACAAAGGCAACATTATTTTGTTCTTGCTTTCTTTGCTTCTATTTTTCATGTTTGTTACTATTTATTCATAGACTGCAAATATGGCTTCACAAGACAGCTATCAGTACCTAGCTTTGTCCTGGTTACCATATCAAAACAGAAACTGGTTTTGCTTTGTTTTGTTTTCTTCCAGAACTATTCAGCATGACCGAGTGGGTCTCAATATTTTAACAGTTTTATATATTTACAGTAAAATATTTTTTTTTAAAAAAAGGAAAAAAGCAAATGGCTAAAATAGCCAGGAACCAAACTCCATATTAAGCCATATTAAAACAGAACCTGTTTTGGTTTGCTCTGGGCTTTTTTTCAGCACTATTCATCATAAGCAAGAGGGTCTCAATATTTTTCATATTTACAATAATATATCAAAAAAACCTAAATTAAAAAAAAGCAGCAAACATGGTTTCTGGAGTGGCACATATCCTCTTAACACTCTGAGATAAAACCCATGCAATGACTGGCTTCTGTTCTCCAAAGAATACAGACAAGGAAAACAAGTGGGTGACTAAGATTGATAAGAGTCTTTACAAACTAAGCAGAGCATTTGCATCACATTCACCAGAAGATGATTAAGCCATGTATATGAATACAGTATTTCCAAAGACAATGAAGCAGTATCCACAACTGAGTCATCTGAAAGGAACAGGAAGTAGCTTATGGTTTCTAATAACCAAAGCCCATAATTTGGAAAACTTTTTTTGTTATTACTAGCTTGTTCTGACACATGGCTGATAAAAATTCAACACTTGCTTTTGATAATAAACACATCACACATAAAAAGTCAAATACTTTGCCAAACAACTGCATAAACAACACCAAGGGGCTGGAACATGTCCAGAGAAGGGCAACAAAGCTGGGGAAGAGTCTAGAACACAAGTCTGGTGAGGAGCAGCTGAGGGACCCAGGGTTGTTCAGCCTGGAAAAAAGGAGGCTCAGGGGAGACCACCTTGCTCCCATCAGCTCCCTAAAAGGAGGTTGGAGCCAGGTGGGGTTGGTCTCTACTCCCAAGGAACAAGTGATAGGACAAGAGGTAATGGCCTCAAGTTGCACCAGGGGAGGTTTAGGTTGGACATGAGGAAGAATTTCGCCCCTGCAAGGGTTGCCAAGGCCTGGCCCAGGCTTCCCAAGGCAGTGGAGGAGTCACTATTGCTTGAGGAGTTTCAAAGCTGTGGCAATGTGGTGCTGAAGGACATGGCTTAGTGGTGGTCTGGCAGTTCTGGGTTAATGGTTGGACACAATGATCTTAAAGATTTTTTCCAACCTAAATGATTCTATGATTCTATAACAGAAGCTATTTAATTGCTAGGAATCACCCATTAAGAGACGCTAAATATTTTCTCAGAGCAAGGCTAGGCTCTGCAAGATTACAAGGAAATGCACTCAGTAAAAATCCTTGACTGGAGAAGTTTCGGACCCCAAATTCATCCCTGTTTGTCGGCCAACAATTTCCTTATACCTTGTCACAGTATAACATATTTCTTCATAACAAGTGACGTTTTCACTGCCACTTGTGCTAGTACAATAACAGAACTCCAGGCAAAAGCAAAATTTCTGATGGAAGAGGTCACAAGTAATACAAAGTCTAAGTGGCATAATTATTCAAGAATCCTTCAAGTACCGTGATCACCACAGCTTTGAGGGACAAAGGCTTGAGTGTGGAAAAAACCAAACATGTAAGGCTCTCAAGGGAAAACCACTTGTAAAGCTGTGAGGTTTCCCCATTAATCCTGATGCATACTAGTACCTCAAAAGAACATCTCTCCCTATTTGTTGCTTCCCATTTACTTCTTTCACAGAATGCTGACATAAAGATATGGAAAAGAGATGTTCAGCATGAATATCTGTGACTAGTGACAATCCTCAGAATACCCACTAATTTATCTCAGCACTCTGCAAATGAGTTAACAGGCCCACACCCCACCCACAGAAAGGACAACATTTTGTCTCTCCCGTAAACACACAGATAACCTTCCTAATTCTCTTTTTGCTCAAAAAGGCTTTAGAGCATTAACAAATTAAAAATAAAGCTACTAATATTTTAACTGACAAACATCAAACACTGCTAAACTTAAAATTCTGGACACAAATGTTTAAATCAGCATGTTATTAATTTTAGACTGAATTACTAAGTAGTCTGTTATTACAAAATTCTTCCAGTTAAAACTCAGAGAAATCAATCTCAGTAAAAGACCACATTCCATAATACTGCAGGCTACATTGTTCAGCAAACTCTGACAAGTAGCCTTACCTGTAGTGAACCAAAACCTAAGACCTCTCCAAGATAATCTCCCATTGTCTGGAAGTCCAAAACCAGAGTCCACAAGATTACAAACATAGGCAAACTTTCAAAAAGTTGTTTAATTTCCAAAGATATCAACACTACTATAAGATGGAAAAAAACAGAGCAGCTTGTTCTCAAACTCAGGAGTCACAAAATATGTATGACTTTAAACACACAACTAAAAATTTATGCATCAAATAAAACAGGGCCACATCAGGTAATGGTTGACTATGGGAACATGAATTTATGACTTAAAACCAATCAAGCAAAAAAACCCAACCCAACACATAAGTAGTTCTATATATATATTCTATTACAAAAAGTAAACATTTAACAGATACCTCTTTATAAAAAAAGAAGCACCATATATTACTACTATTGTTGTCTAGAAGAAATCAATCCATTCAGGATGTGCGAGTTGTAAAATTAGCCGACTATAAAGCTATCAAGAAATACATACACTTGAAATTCCTATAACCAAAATCTAACCAAAGGAAGTTCATAAGGGGAGGTAACACATCTAATAATACACTTGCATTATAAATACATAGAGGAAACTTAACTTTTTTTTTACTTGGCCCACAATATAAACACCATACCAACACAGCAATAATTCAAGCCTCTTGGTTTTCATGAACAATTTTGGCAACTGTTTAATAATCACACTGAAGTTATTAAGGATAAATATTTGCTACTGCAATTTATAAACTTACCTTGCTTAGTTACAAAACTCACTCTGAACTCCTTCAAACAGTACTGCAGGAGGCTGGGGAATGTATTTTTAGGACCCCTCCTTGTGGTTTTTTTTCAGTGTTTCATCTGAGGTCACCATATATGGTTATTTAGATGATCAGGATTTAATTGATTCATTTGCTTTTTAATCTCAAGCAGCTGCTTTGAAATACAACAGCCTCATGACCCCTATTCCACCACCACAGGCAGAAATCATAAACACCCTTGCACCTGGAGCAGAGGCTCTGCAACTCAACCCACCTGTTCAGAGTTGTGGTTTCGCTTCTGCTGAACTGAGGTAGCCAAGTGAAAAGGCAACTGTGACTCAGCCCAGCATAGGGGGGCCTCTGCAGCATTTTAGTACCTTTTTTCTATTGACTACTATAGTAACACTAGTAGAGAGACTACTGGAGAGTCTTTTCTACCACTTTCTAGTCTTCTCTAATTACTCAAATACAGCCAGATACAAACCGGAATTGACACAAACCCATTTGTTTTTTTCCTAATCTGCATGAAACAGGTGTTAACCCCAGTGGAGTCTGGGGATTGATCAAAGAGAGACAGCATTTTACCATTCAAACAACTATTTACAGCTTCTGCAACTTGAGAGGACTAATGGAGGTCCCTCACTTAGGTATTAGTAACATCACAATTAATGTTTGTTTTGGGTTTGGGGTTTTTTTTGGGGGGGGATATAGAAGCAGTTAAAGGCTCACAACAACAAGCAGCAACAATGACAGTTAATGGAAAAAAGTTTAATAATCTAAAGCAAGGCTAATGGAATGCCTGATATATAACTATCTTCATGGAAGTAGTATCTTTATTTTTCCACTAAAATGAGGTCATACAACTAATTCTAAGTATTAAAGACTGGCATCTCTATTTCTTCCTAACCAATCCAAATTCCCTGCTTTGCTCACACACTCAAAACATAAAAAGTGCTAATTAGAATGACAGCATAAGCACAGCAATGTTTTATTTCCTCTTTAACACTTTTCTGTCCTGGTTGATCAATATCCTAGAATTCAGGGGTCTGTAGTGCTCCAAGCTGCAGGCCACCATGAGCAGAAAGCCTTTGCTTCAGCACAACTGAGCACTAACACCTCTGCTGGAAGGATCACCAAAATAAATATATATCCAGACTTGAAAAGGAATAAACATGAATTATGATTACCCCAAAAATGAATTCACTAATTATGAATTACCCAAAATGGCATTGATTTGGAGCAATTGAAGACAAACTGGCCTGGTTGGTTAATGCTGGCTCTGTCATAAACCAGGTCATTCTCCTCCTGCACAACTACTTATGGGAAACTGGAACTCTTGCTCTCTGCCATTACAAAGTTTTATTTCACAGTTTTATCATCTGAAACTATGGGGATGGAAATGAGCAAACCTTTGTTACAAAGGACAGAGCAAAAAAATGTGCTGTATCAAAGTAGTATATTAGTAAAGCTGATTTTTATTAGCATCTTGACTCACCACATGATTTGAAAGAGAGGACCTGTGAAAGAGGAGGTTGTTTTGCAGATAACCCAGGTAGGTAGCAGTTAAAGCACTAGTAATTCAATTGCTGAGATACACTTACCTCAATACACGTAGCCAGTTTGTGATGCAGTATATCATCACATGCATACAAACGTGTGTGTAAGGCCCATAGCACGACGTGACCTTCACCAGCACCTCTGAGCAGTGTGCTGCTTTGCCACCGTAGCCCCGAGCCTTGGACTGCGGCTCTGGAAACAAACCACACCCTGGCTCGGGCCAATAAACAAGAAACCAACAAGGCAAACCAGCTGCGCTTCCCGGATGACTTAACGGTAGCTGCACCTGTCTATTTCTGTGTGTCAGCAGCTGTAAAGTCTGTCAGGAGCGGAGCACGGAAATATGTTACTCCAGGGGGAATGTGGATGGTGCTGGCCTGCCCTCCACACAGCACTGGGGCAGCAACTCATCATCAACAGCTGACTCTACCGGGCGGTCTGCACGCACACGATCACACCCTGGGTGGAAAAGACCTTCAAGATCCTCAAGTCCAACCGTTACCCCAGCACTGCCAGGTCGCCACTAAGCAACGTCCCTCGGCACCACATCTCCATGGCTCTGAAACCTCTCAAGGGATGGGTTATGACGGGCAGGCCTCGCCAGTCCCGGCCCACCGGGAGACCTGCTGAAAACCCCACGGATTGGGGCAGGGCCGGGCCAGGGTTACGCCCCGGGAGCCTGCGCTGAGCCCTCCCGCCGGTGACGGGCGGGGATGCCCGGGAGACAGCCGCCCCGGGCGGGGCGGAGAGAGGGCGGGAGGCGGGCCCGGCGCTAGGCCCGGCCCAGCCCGGCGGCGCGGCGAGGGGCGGCGGGTGCTGCGGGTGCTGCGCAGAGACCGGCTCCCCTCGGCGGCGGAAGGCCGGAGGGCGGCAGCGCCATGCCCGGCCCGGCAGTGCCGGGGGCGGTGGCGGGGCCCGGCCCCGACACGGAGGAGAGCTACGACTTCCTCTTCAAGCTGGTGCTGATCGGGGACGCCAGCGTGGGCAAGACCTGCCTGGTGCAGCGCTTCAAAACCGGGGCCTTCGCCGAGCGCCAGGGCAGCACCATCGGCGTGGACTTCACCATGAAGAGCCTAGAGATCCAGGGCAAGCGGGTGAAGGTGAGGAGCGGGGCGGGGGAGGGAGCAGCCCGAGGCCCCGCCGCGCTGATTCCGGGAGTAACGGAGCGGGACGGGGAGCTGTGGCTTCTTCCCCACCCCCTTCCCGGCCCGGCGTAGCCGCCCTGGCTGCCCCAGGAGGAGGTGGCGGCGGTGGCGAGACAGCGGCTGGCGGCGAGCGAGGCCGCCCGCCCGGGTGCCCCGCCTCGGGGCTGCCCCGGCTGCCCGCGTCCCGACCAGCTGCCGGCTTATGCCCGCAGGCTGCCCAGCACCGGGGCCGCCTTCCCGAGCCGCTCCTGCGGGCGAGGAGGGGCCCGCTGCATCCATTAAACGGTTTCGCTGGAGCAGGGTCAGCTGTGAAGCCCAGGCCGGGCCGGCTCCTCGTCAGCACTCGGGGAACCCGGGGAAAGCCCCTGTTGAGCTGTGGGACTCGCTCAGCCTCCGCGGTCCCGTAACCCCAGCACCCGCTCTTCAGCCAGGCTGGTGGCGTTGGTTTGTTTACAAGCCGGGAGGAACCTCAGCTGTACGTCGTGTTTCCAGAAGGCTGTGTGGAACTGGTGGATCGAGAGAGGCTGGAGGAGCTAAACGAGGCATATTTAAAAGTTAACTTAAGGCACTGTTTACAGGGTGTCTCAGAAAGTGCAACTTCTAGAGTTCTTCTCAAACCAGAAACATCAACCCTACGTTTGACTTCTGCTTTTCTTGTGCTCGAGGCAAGCAGCTAGTCGTTAGGGTTAGAAAGAGGGTAGGACACTTACCCTGTGGAATTCTCCTCAGACTCTTGGTGGCACAGATTCTTTACAGCAGATAAGGCCTTGGAGCACAGAAATGTGATTAAACAGCAGGGGAAAAGGGCTGAAAGCACCTGTGGTTTGTATGGCCGTGCTGGGATAAATCCCTTCACCAGCCCCTTCAGGGTGGAGTCCCGCAACTATCCTTAGCACTTAAAAAGAACTTAATGCAGTCACTGCCTGGGAAAGATCATGAAACTGTAAAGCCTTTGGTGACACAGAAATACAGTAATTGCAGTTGAGTTTTGGTCTGTGTTTACCACAGTAGGTGTCAAAGTCCTCTATTGTCTTTTTTTCTTATAAATTAACTTTGGTGAGTAGAATATTAAGCAGAGAAAGTTGCAGAAAAAGGAAGAATTGAAGGTTTACATTTTCTTAGGAAAGGAGGGGGATATGATGTTCCACACCTAGCAAAGTTGTTTATTTTGGGGGGAGCGTTACACCTTTTCCTGTCTTGTACAGCTGGGGTTAGCAGTTGAAAAGAAACTCAGATTTTCCGTGTGTGCTGTTAGTAGTGCACTTTGTAGCAAGTGAGCTCTTAGAAGTGGGGTTTCTTCTTTCAGATTGAAACCTGGCTCGATTTAAATGCCAGGCAGATGTGTCTGTTTCTGGTGCCAGGGGCCTCTCAGCCATGAACTTCATGAGTAGGGGAGGACTAGTTGAGGGAACAATGCAGACTTCCTAGGGGTGCATTTTCGTATTGTCAGTACGAACACCTGAATGTTCCAATGTTGGTAGCCAGTCTGTAACAAAACCTGTGGGTTATTTTGAAATATTTTGCAAAAACCAAGAAAATGCAAGCTGATGAGGCTTTTCTTTATCTTTGGATTGTTCTGTGCTTCCACTTAGAAGAGAATCAGGGATGCACAGATTGAAGAGGAGTATTTTAAGCATTACTTCAGGCAATTAATCAGCATAGTTGCTGATTTACCTCACAGACCTTTTTGTTAGCTGCTGAGTCAGGGACACCGTTAGGATATGAAAACATTTGGTTGTAGGGTTTTTTTGTTTGGTCTGTTAATGTATGGGTTGTGTGTGAAGTTTAAATTCCAGTCAGGCTTCTCCAGATGGATTGAGATTTCAGAGCAGTCCATCTAAGCTGGGGAGTTTTGTTCTATGTGCTATAGGAAGTGGAAAATAAGGAGGCATTTTATGACGCTTTTGTGAGCTCCTCTGTAAAGCAGGTAAATTGGTGGATGTGTGTCTTGCACATTTTATGGATTTGGCTTTGGTGTGGTGATTCTCAGAGGAGCATTTCAGCTGTCTGAGCAGATTGTATCCTGACCCGTTAGTAAACAAGCCTGCACACGTGCTCTGAAGGAGATGCTCTCTGTTTGCCATTGTTTCTGCCTTGGTCACATGATACGTACTCGTTTAAAAGAGTTTCAGATACACTGTTGATTGGGATGCCTCAAATCAAGAGGTGATCAGGATGTGTAAGATAAAATTTGTCTGACCTTATAGACAGATTCTTACAAAGGTGTTGCAGGCGATTCTCTGTGCGGCTCCTGTTTCGTTGTTGGTTTACGCTACTCAAGAGGGTATTTTCTTAAAGAAAACTTGTTTTCTTTTTAGCAAGTGGTGCAGGAATGAGAAAAATCCCATTTTTATAATGTTTTCTAAGCTCGTCTTTAGAAGGTCTTTCAGAAGAACAGTGTGCACAAAAGAAGTCACAAGGAGCTTTTGAACACTAGGTGCCCCACACCCTCAGTGGCCTAAGCTTCACTTTTAGTCAGGCCAAAGACAGTATTACAACACAACTGACACTATTGATGCTTATTTTGAGATTGAAACAAACATTTTAAGGTTAATTGTGATAGTGTCCCTTTTTGTTTAAAACTTCAAATGTTGTCATTGCCGTTACAGAAAGTTTCTGAAGCGTTTCTGGTCACCAGTGGTGGCCCCGAGGGCTCAGTTCTGGGGCTGGTCTTGTTCAATTATGAGATGAGGGGACCGAGTGCTTCTTCAGCAAGTTTGCATATGACACCAAATTGGGTGGGAGTATCAATCCGCTTGAGGGTAGGAAGGGTCTGCAAAGGGATCTGGACAGGTTGAATCGATGGGCTGAGGCCAGTTGTGAGAGGTTTAACAAGGCTGGGTCCTGCATTTGGGTCACAACAACCCCAGGCAGTGCTACAGGCCTGGGGAACTGTGGCTGGAAATCTGTCTGGTGGAAAAGGACCTGGGGGTGCTAGTCAACACCCATCTGGACATGAGCCAGCAGTGTGCCCAGGTGGCCAAGAAAGCCAGAGGCATCTTGGCCTGTATCAGAAATAGTGTGGCCAGCAGGAGAAGGGTAGTGATTGTGTCCCTGTACTCGGCACTGGTGAGGTTGCACCTTGAGTACTGTGTTCAGTTCTGGGCCCCTCACCACAAGAAAGACGTTAAGTTGCTGGAGTGAGTCCAGAGGACAACCAAGCTGGTGATGGGTCTGGAGAACAAGTCCTGTGAGGAGAGACCGAGGGAACTGGGCTGTTTAGCTTGGAGAAGAGGAGACTTAGGAGAGACTTTAATGCTCTTTACAACTACCTGAAAGGAGGTTATAGTGAGGTGGGTGTGGGCTCTTCTCTCAAATTAATGAGAGGACTAGAGGAGATGGCCTGAAGTTGCACCAGGGGAGGTTTAGATTGGATATTAGTAAGAATTTCTTTACTGAAAGAGTAGTCGGGTACTGGAACAGGCTGCCCAAGGAGGTGGTGAAGTCACCATTCCTGGAGGTATTAAAAAGCATGTAGATGAGACACTTCAGGACGTGCTCTAGTGGGATGGTGAAATTTTTTTTGTGGTTTGTTTCTTGTTTGTTTGTTTGGGTTTGAGTGTGTTTGGTTAGGTTTTTTTTGTTTGGTTGTTGTTGTTGTCACTGTTTGGATGCGATGATCTTAAGAGGTCTTTTCCAGCCATGACTTTTCTGTGATTCTGTGATTTGGAGCCCAGGGATATTAATTCTTGCTTCCTTTAGATGCATTTTTGTTAAAAGAAGCATGTGCAGATACTAAAGGATAAGGTTCTGCAAATATTTTTTAACTCAAGGCTCTCCTTGCATCTTAAAGCTGAATTCTTTCAAGTGTTTCAATGATATTTTGTACACTGCTGCTTCATTGGGCACTGAAACTGACTGAACTTCACATATAGAGACATTAGTACTTGAGAAAGGAGCTGTTCATGGACAGTATTCTCTTTAGAACTAAAGCAGTAAAGTGCTACTAGCAGAAGCTACCCCAATATGTGCTTACCCTGATTTGCAGAGATGGACCTCTCTAGAGCAGAAGAGTGTCAGGGTTGTCTGGGCCATCCAGGGTTCTGTTTCTCTTCTTGCTCTTTCTTTAAGATCTCCAAGTGCAATTTCATAGAACCATAGAATCTTTTTGGTTGGAGGAGACCTTTAAGATCATTGAGTCCAACCACTAACCCAGCACTGCCAAGTTCACTGCTAAACCATGTCCTTCAGCACCACATCTTCACAGCTTTGAAACTGCTCCAGTCATGGGGATTCCACTGCTGCCCTGGGCAGCCTGGGTCAGACCCTGACAATCCTTTCAGGGAATAAATTGTTCCTCATGTCCAACTTAAACCTTCCCTGGAGCAACTTGAGGCCGTTTCCTCTTGTCCTACTGCTTATTCCTTGGGAGTAGAGACTGACCCCACCTGGCACCAACCTCCTTGAGTTATCAAGAGTGAGGAGGTCTCCCCTGAGCCTCCTTTTCTCCAGGCTGAACAACCCCAGGTCCCTCAGCCACCCCTCACCAGACTTGTGCTCTAGATCCTTCCCCAGCTTCGTTTCCCTTCTCTGGACAGACTCCAGCCCCTTGATGTCTTTCTTGGAGTAAGGGGCCCAAAACTGAACCCAGGATTTGAGGTTTGGCCTCCCCAGTGCCAAATCCAAGGGCGTAATCGCTACCCTGGTCCTGCTGGCCACACTAGTGCTGGTGGCCTTCTTGGCCACCTGGGCACACAGTGACTCTTCTTCAGACTGCTGTCAACCAATGTCCCCAAGTCCTTTTCTGCTGTGCACTTTCCAGATACTTTTCCCCCATCCTGAAGTTTTGCAGGGGGTTGTTGTGATCCAAATGCATGACCCAGCACTTGGCCTTGTTGAACCTCATCCCGTTGGTCTCAGCCCATTGATCCAGACTGGCCAGATCTCTCTGTAGAGCCTCCTGACCCTTCATCAGATCAATGCTCATGCCCAGCTTGGTGTCATCTGCAAACTTACTGAGAGTCCTCTTGTCCACACCATTGATTAGAGATATTAAAGAGAACTGTCCTCAACACTGGGCCCTGGAGGACACCACTTGTGACCATGTTGTGTCAACTTCCACGTCAAAGCTACTTGTCATGACCACCTCAAGTTTTATCACAAAGGCAAATGCTGACCAGCATATATCCAGAATTTCCCTGCTTCAGCTTTATGAAATGTCTGCAGTCTATCTTCTCAGGAAAAAAAAAGTGCTCTAGTATTTGGTGTTCAGCAGGATGGCATTAACATCTCTCTATAAAATACATCCTTCTTACCTGGCTAGATCCTGGAGTACAGACTAGTTCCCAAAAGTTGTGGTTGTTGACTTCATGCTTAGTGATTGAAATCCATTGATAAAATAATTTCTTTGTTCTTTGAGTGATTAGAAAGGACCTGGCAAACAGAACACAAATGTTTTGTAACTGTTATGTCACTGGAAGAAAAGATATTTATGAAATGGTGGAACTAAGGTTTTACATAATGATGGGCAAGGACATTCCTAAGCCCAAGTCTTTGAATCGTGGTTAGTAATAACAAAATTCCTTTTCTTTTGATTAATTTCCCCCTGTGAACTGATAAATTAATTGTGTGTCTTTAATTTCTACTTTATGCCGTCATTTCATAGTGGTTTATGTATACTGAGTATTTTTTCCTTTTTTCCTTTATGCCATAGTTTTTTCCCTATAGCTTTCAGAAAGCAGCAGGAAAGGAGAACATGCAAAAGCAAACGCATTCCTTTTATAACAAATGCTTCTTTATGTTTCATTGCACTTTTTAATTCGCAGGTTTTTTCGGCCCGTATGATACCAAGATTTTCGGCTTTCATTCAGGCCTCATGGCTGTAACTATATTCATTTCAGAATGGCCCAAAACATAAAGTGTTACCTGGCCAAAGAAACATAAAATTGAGACTTATGAACTGTCTTGTCTCCTGCCTGTTGTATTTCATAACATTGCTAAACAAATAGGAAGCTATTAGAAGGAAGCAATGGTCTGTGATACCCGGAGGAAAGCACCGCTGTCTTCTCCATCAACTACTCTGACACTCATAACACCAGAGCAAACAGGAACACGGTGTTCCCAGCAAACAGGGATTCCTCATTCCCTGCAGATTCTGTAGGGAAACAACTGAATGGAGCAAGTTTATCCCAACTGTTCTGGGTATGAATATCACCTCAAACTGAAATATGTTGCCATACAGATGTTAGTTTTACTGCTTTTGGCAAAAACTGTGGAGATTAAGTGGCAAGACTGTTTTCAGTAACTCTTTTTAGGAGGAGGTGTTGTGAGTTGCCAGTGTACAAAAAATGTGTATTACTGTTTGCCTTTGAGGTGATGGGATTTAGACACAGTTGGTTAAGAATCATTTAGCACAGTCTTTGCATGCAGCGTTTCACTACCCAGAAATTCTATGGAATTTGGTATATTTTGAAGAATTCATAGCACAAAAGTGATCTTTTTATCTTTATAGAGAAAGGTACCAGCTATAGGATGTGCTTTGGTGTTATAAACGCTGCTTCAAAAGCAAAAATAAACATGAACTCCCCTGATGCTTTAGAAGAATCAGGAAGATACTTTATAAATTATGTAGGAAGTGAGGGAGGGAGAAATTATTTAATATGCCTTGATGAAAGGAGGAAAACAGAAGGTGGTAAAATTTATGGTGGGTCTCGAAGATCATTCTGAGATGTCTGATTAGGCTGAAAAAAATAAAGTTTCAACTACAGAAAGAGACAGTGTTGACAGTGGTGAGCAAAAGGTTGGCCAAAGAGCACAGTAAATGAGTACTAACAAATGGTTTGATGTGGATTCTTCTTGCATTGATTAACACACTGTGTATCAAAGGTTAGTGCTTACCAAATGGCCTTGGACTGCGTCATGCTATACAGAAATCTTTTTCTAAAGATACTGTCAAGCAAATTAGCTATATTTTGCCTTTAGGAATATGCCTTGCTTTGAATTAAGTGATCTGGTTCGTAATCCTTTCATACTTTGTATGAGAGTCCTTAGTAATTTACAATGAGACAGTTATTAAAACTTCAGTCAGTGTGACAGGACTGGTTTTCAAGCTTCACAATTGTAAGGAATTGTTATTAGCCCCCCCGAATTACCTTTGCACATTGAACATTCTGCAAGGACCCTGGCTCATACCAGCTGGATCTGAAGGGGTTGCAAAGTCGGGGGGATGTGGTGCTGAGGGATATGATTTAGTGGTGACCTGGCAGAGCTGGATTAACGGTTGGACTTGATGATCTTAAGATCTTTTCCAACCTAAATAATTCTGTGATTCTAAGCTCCCATCTCTGCACAGGTCTGTCAAATGAGACTGCATGAGGACTCCTCACTCAGCTTCAGGTGAGGTCATGGGATCAGTTCACACCCGACTGCAGCAACAAGGTGAACTGAAGGGGCACATTCATGATGGGTTCAAGACAACTTTTCTACTGCTCTGATGGATCATTGCACCTTCCTCCATGCACAACCTGCATGCTTTCATAGAATTCCAGGTCAGAAGGCACCTCAAGGATTATCTGGCCCAACCTTTCTTGGCAGAAGCACTGTCTAGACAAGCTGGCCCAGCACCCTGTCCAGATGAACCATGAAAGTGTCCAGTGTTGGCAACTCCACCACTTCTCTGGGGAGATTATTCCAACAACTGATTGTTCTCATTGTGAAAAATTTTCCTCTTGTATCCAATTGGAATCTTCCCAGGAGTAACTTGTCCCCATTACCACTTGTCTTTTCCATGTGACTCCTTGTAAAAAAGGAGTCTCCGTGTTCAAGGCCCAAAAGTGGCTTCCTCAGTCATCTGAGGAATAATAATATATAATAAAAATGAGGAAGAATGATAACATAATAAGAAATTATAATTTTTCTGTGTGCGCAGAATCTCTCAGACCTTTCCCAAGAGCTGGATGGTCAACAGTAGCCTTGTTTTACACTTGACCTAAAGTACTGAGATTTAAAGGTATGTAGCAGACACAAAGGTCTGGTGGGAGACTTGAGTACAGAGAACATCTTACTTAATAAACCTGCTATGAACATCCTTCTCTGTAGAAACTGTCACTGACTGCTCTATATCATTATGTGTTCCATCAACAGTTGTTGCTTTGTGGTTTTCTGAGTCCTTTGCAGTCCCTTCCCCTTCTGAGAACACTCTTACCAGGACAGAGAATGCCAGCTGGAATTAACTCCATTAACTTCTACTCTCTGGGCCTGATCTTCTAGCCAGTTTTTCACTCAGCAAAGAGTATGCCCATCCAGGCCACAAGCAGCCAGTTTCTGTAGAAGAATGGTGTGAGATACGTTGTCAAAGGCCTTACTGAAGTCCAGATAGACAACGTCCGCAGCCTTCCCCTCATCCAGTAAGCCGGTGACCGTATTGTAGAAGAAGATCAGGTTAGCCAAGCAGGACCTGCCCTTCCTAAAGCCATGTTGACTGGGCCTGATCATCCGGTTGTGTTGCACATGCTGCGTGATGATGCTCAGGAGGATCTGGAAAAGCCCTTTTTCATTGGATTGATTCATTTCAAGCTGTACATGTATCATTTGGGATCTAAATGCTTGGTTAGTACAGGGAAGTGATCTGATCAGGACAGCCTTTTTCAAAGGGAAAGCTGCTGCCCAAACATGCAGCAGAGTCAGAAGATACCAGCAAAATACTAATGTGCAGAAGAAATAAAAGGAAAAAAAGATTCCGTATCATTTGGTAGAAGATATCACTAGTACGTTGTGTTAACTTGTCAGCTCCTTCTTTAAAATAAAGAGGTTCAGAGGGAGGGGAAATAATAAGTAACAGGTCCACAATGTGGGAAGATAAAAACACCCAGAAGTATCTGCTCGTGTTCTGCCTCAGTTAAGAGGAGATGCAGAATATAAGGAGTGGCACAAAGAGACAAGCATTTATCATTTAGGAATAGAGAAATAAAAGTCTAACAGAAGAACAGAAAATATAAAATTTATAAAATGAAATTCTTTGGTTCCCTTGTTACTGTCTGAAGCCAAGAGCTTTGAAAGAGTCAAAAAGGATTGGAGATTTATATGGAGGATGAGAACATCCACAGTTACTTTAGATTAAAAGCTCCTGGAATATAAGCTGTGATGTTCCAGGGCATTAGACAGCCTATAAACCAAGAGGATTTAAAATGACACTTTCCCTATGAGTAGGATATTGTGTTTGTCCACTCGAGTTATTTGGCTTCTTCCTCTGGAGCATCTAGTACTGGGAACTCAAAGCCTGATACTATATGCAAAAGTTCTTATGCTGCTGGATTTAGGCAAAAGTATGTAAGTGAAGCATTTCTTTGTCCTGTTCAGATGTAATGTCTGTTCTGCCACCTAAAAAAGGAGAGGTGCATTAAGTCCTGGGGTGCATGAAGAAGAATGTGGCCAGCAGGTTGAGAGAGGTTCTCCTCACCCTCTGCTCTGCCGTAGTGAGGCCCCACCTCTGGAGTACTGTGTGTAATTCTGGGCTCCCCAGTTCAGGAGAGACAGGGAACTACTGCAGAAAGACCAGCAGAGGCTACAAAGATGCTTGAGGGGGACTGGATCTCCGTGCCAAGGAAGGGCTGAGAGACCTGGGGCTGTTTAAACTGGAGAGAAGACAACTGAGAGGGGATCTGATCAATATCTAAAGGGTGGAGGTTAAGAGGATGGGACAGACTCTTTTCAGGGGTGCCCAGCAACAGGACAAGGGGCAGTGGACACAAACTGGAACCCAGGAGGTTCCATCTGAGCGTGAAGAAAAACTTTTCCTGTGAGGGTGCTGGAGCCTGGCTCAGGCTGCCTGGAGAGTTTGTGGGGTCTCCTTTTCTGGAGAGATTCCAGACCTGCCTAGACAAGGTGATCCTGGACACCCCTGCTCTGGGTGACCCTGCCTTGGCTGGGGATTGGTCAAGATGATCTCCAGAGGTCCCTTCCAACCCCCACCATCTGTGATGCTATGAGGTGACTAGACTGACTAGATCTTTGACTGACTGTATTGAAACCCAGAATTGCTGACATTTCTTTTATACAGTCTTTGATACAGTCTTTGATGTTTTATGTATTCTCTATATATTCTTTTCACTGTCTCAGATTTCCTTACAAAAGAGTACCAGTGCTCTCAGATGACACTTCCACGTCCTGCTGCAGTTATCACTGCCCTGTGTCAGAGCTGGCAAACCCATGTCAGTACCACAGCCAACATGCCAGTGAAAATCCACCTGTAGCTCCAGTGACACACCAGCTAAGGAACTGGAGTGGCTTGGCTGTGGACTGATTTATAACAAGGCTAGTGAGTCAAGTCCCTGTCTTTTAACTCAGGTGAGCCAGTGTCTGACTGTGTGCTGTGTTTTATTTAGTTGCAGATCTGGGACACGGCTGGCCAGGAGAGATTCCGAACCATCACGCAGAGTTATTACCGCAGCGCCAACGGAGCAATCCTAGCCTATGATATCAGCAAGAGAGGCTCCTTCCTGTCCATTCCTCGCTGGATCGAGGATGTCCGGAAGTATGCCGGTTCCAACATAGTGCAGTTACTGATTGGTGAGTTAAATTAGGAATACCAAGTGCTACAGGTTACAGTGTAATTAGTGTCAATGCTTGATTAAGACAATGAGAATTGGTAGAAGTTCTTTCTGATGTATGTATTAGATCCAAGTGGATGTCTTCTCAGTGTTGTTTTTTTAATTAGAAAGTGCTTGTTCATCAAAACAGAAATGTTTTGCTTTGATTAAGTTCTGTTACGAAGCAGACAAGTCTGTATCAGAAGCCATCTTTGAATCCTTTGCATCTTAGTTAATGGAGATTTCAGCACCCAAGATTTCCAGGTTCTGAGGCACAGCTGCTGTGGATCTATTGTCACAATAATGATCATGTTTCCAGGGCCCTGAGAAGCTCCATCATATCAAGCTGACATGTTTTGGTGAACTGCAACACACACATACTTCAACAGATGGGGGATTTCAGAAGGACTTTTTAGGGTAATTAGAATTTGTCAGTTCTCTGCTACAAGTTCTGCTTTCCAGCACCGGTATTTCTGACTCAGACGTGGCTCATGGGGCCGGTAGACCTGTTAATACAACATCAGTACTCTTCTAGATTTCCCTAGGTACCAGCAGACTGCTTGTGGTTTTCACAAAATGGTTTTAGCTTTCATTTCTAGGTTGTTTTTCTTCTGTTAAGATCTATAGCCACCACTCTTCGGTCACTGCCAACTTCTGTCCTCTGTATGAGTCATACAGAAATACAGGTTGGAATGGGTTTAGGGGATTGTCTAGTCCAGCCTCCTGCTCAGAGCAAGGCTAAACGTCAGGTTGGTTGGGACCTTTTTGGTCAAATTTTGAGAATCTCCAAGAATGAAAGTTCTGCAGCTTCCTGGGCAACTTGAGAACCTCCTGACAAATACTTATTCTGACACAGTCATTATAAATGACTCTGGTGTTTCTTTTTCTTCCAGGGAACAAGTCTGACCTAAGTGACCTTCGAGAGGTTCAGCTGGAAGAAGCTCAGAGTCTGGCTGAACACTACGATAATATCATCTGTGCCATAGAGACCTCTGCGAAAGACTCCAGCAATGTGGAGGAGGCTTTTGTGAAGATGGCTGCAGAGCTCATGCTGAGGCATGGAGGCCCTGTGTTCAGTGAGAAGAATACTGACAGCATCAAGCTTGACAGCAAAGACGTTGTGGAAGGCTGGGGGTGTGGTTGCTGATACGAGCTAGGTGATGTTCCTGACTTTACTGGAATTTAGATGGTGCTTCATCCTAATGCTGAGTAGCACGGTAGCCATATTCTCCTCCTCCTGTGAAACCAGCGATTTTGTAGAAGTTAGACACAACCCTTTTTGCTTTGGTGTCTTATTTTTAAAAAAGGGACTCTGGAGAGGTAGTCCTAAAAGTCAGACCCTCTGAAAATCTTACTCAGCATTTGTCCCCGCCATTTTCTTTACTGTAAACTTCATTCAAGTTGCAAAAGTGGAGGAAACGGCTTTGAACTGGTGAGGTGGGGAGACAGATGCTTGGGGAAGAGACTGATGTGCACCCAAAGTTCCGAAACATTTAGCACGGGACTGTTGGCAAAGGAGGTCACTTTTGGAATACGTAGTCTTGGCAGTGTCTCTTTACATCCTCAGCACTCCACCAACTACCAGAAAGTGAGAGTGTCTTTTGATGAAGGTGTTTCAGAACACCCAATGCTTCGATTCCAGGACCGAATACCAGTTGCCTGTCCTCGCACACAGGGATTGCTAGTTCAGGTTGAAGAGGCCCAGGTGGGGAAACCTTCTCTCAGGTTTTGTTGTAATTTTTTGAAGTTATCAGTTTAACATAAAGCAGAATCGGCCTAAGCAATAGCGTTTGACTTGCTGTCAAGCAGCTTTGGACCAGTGTAGTTATTTTAAATACAGGCTTGAGGAGAGGGTAGACATGTTTCAGTTGTTCTAGCTTGCACAGTGATAGCTGCCTTTTCCAAGTGGGTAACAGTGAGTTTTTGCCCTCAGGTCTCTTAATTTCGTCCCACAACTCAAGATCTGCACCACTGGAAAAAGGAACTGAACTGACTGGTAGCCATGATCTCCTGCCATGTGCCTCACAGTCACATACAGGGTTAATTCTGGTCATACATTTGATGTTATGTTACCAGAATTTATGGCTTAAGCGGCATAAGTGGATTTGGTTTTTGTTTCGGTTTCTTTTTTAAACCATCCCTTTAAATACAATCTGGACCTATAATGGGAATGAAGCCCACAGAATAGCTGTAAGCTGCATGCACAGCAACATCTTGGTTGCGAGAAACCAGCGTCTTTACGAGTGATTCCCTCCCAACTTTGTACCCAACTGCTTCCCTCTCCCTACCATGAGCTACCGATTGCTTTTCATTCCTTGAAAAGACTCAGCAGGAAAAATCTTTTGCTGTTGATCAAAAGTCTACATTGTTAAGTAAAACAGATTTCATAATTAGACTATGTATAGCTGTCTTTTGGATTCAGCTTTGTAGTCTGTGCTGAGGATGCAGCTGAAGTTCTGATGGCAGCAGTAAACCCAGTCCTCTCTGGATTTACACTCTTGAGCACCTCAAAAAAACAAAGGGAGCAGAAGCAGGATCGTTTTTAACTCTGCCGTTAAAGCAAAGGTGTTCAGAGGTGACAAGTGACTTTTTGCAATCCTGATACTTCGAAGGAGCTCGTTTTCAGAAAGCACCTGCTTCAAGTGAAGTCACTTGTCCCTTTTGAAAATCTTCTAAAAGCAGCTGGATTGGTTTGCTACTGGGCTACACCAGGTTTTAGCCAGTCAGCATAGCCAGTGGCATGAAAATGGGGAAGGTTTAAGAAAGGGCTAATGGATCCTAATTTCAATACTGTTCATCTTCCTGCAGAAAATATGAAACTATTCTCTGGTCTTTCTGTTTCTTAAACTATGAGGTAGGTAATCAAGGAGTTCTGTACTCTTCATAGCCCATTTGCTTCTAATCTGAGGGGCTAGTTTTCAAGTTTTATAGTTGTAAGAGTGAAAGGGCCTTAAATTTTTTCAGTGTATTTTGCACAATTCTAATGTTTTGCATGGAAGGGCAGCTTGAGCTGCAGTACTGAGTAGTAGTTTTTAATAGTTTTTCAGGACGTTCTCAGCTCTCCAACATCCAAAGATAATAGGCAATAAGTGTCCAGAAGTAGCTAGACACTGAGAACAAGAATTGTCTGAATTTTAAACTTGTTAGTGATTCTCAAACCCTGTATTCCACTCTCAGGAGAAACTATGAAGACAGTTGAAGCTAAAACTGAGTCCTGGTGGCTGCTTCTCTTCCTGGTCAGCTGGTCGATAGGGTACAGAACACTAGCAAGCATTTGACGTTATGTCACGACATACTGTAGTTTACATCTGTAGGTCACAGTCCTGCAGCTCTGCACGCTTGAAGGTACACCCTCCGATCAGCTCAGCCTCGTACTCTTTGCAGGGTTAGTGCCAAATTATTTAAGCCATGCTGATAAAAAATCATACGTGTTTAAGAACAGTATTGCTACTACTCAGACTGAAATTGGCAGTTTACATAGTAATTCATCTTCAAACTGGAGCAAGATGCAAAATGAACGTAACTCCAGCTTCCAATACAGTCAGTGAGTGACTGTGTTTTTACAGCAGATGGAGAACTGAGGAGTTATTGACCTGTTTCCATAGTGTTGATATTTGTTTAGTAAACAAGTAGAACTGGAGCAAGCACTATGCTTCTTACAGTTTGCCCCCCTGTATCTCTTAGGCTAGGCTTGAAGGGTGAGACTGTCTGCAGGTTAGGCTGTTTCAGTCAGAAAACATGAAATACAGCGTCAAGTCATTGGTTTGCTCTGTTTTCAAAGGAAGGCACCAACTGACATTAGTTTTAATTTTGCTGTAGAAAACTAAGACTATGGTTTTAAGTCAGCTCTGTCTTTTAACTCTTGGCTCTTCTATGTTGTATTAAGTGTAACACAAGTTTGCATGTCTGACCTAACAAACAAAATGGAATGAAGGGATAGACTGAAGACCTGGCTTATTTTTTCAGGTTAGTAGCAGATATGGATAACAGTGCTTGGGCTGTCACAAATAAAAGTGGCTATTTCAATTAGCAAACCCTTCTTTTGTCTATTAGTGACAGTACAATACTCACTAGGCTGATAGAAATAAATTAAAGGGTAAACGTAACTTGGAGCTTTTCACTCTCCTTCTGAAGCCTTTTCTTAAATCCATGATTCCCACAGACAGCTGTGTAATTCAGGTGTTAGGAAGACAGTCCTGTTAATTCCATTAATCCTATTGAAACTTAACCTGGGTGAAAAGGGTGAGTAGCAATAAACCTGAGATTTACAGGTAAAAAGCCTACAGTTTCCAGTCTTAGGTTACAAATGTGCACTGATGTACATCGAGTGAATAATTCAGCAGTGCGTGATCAGCATTCACAGTGTAAACATTTGCCAAGAAACCTGTTTATTGGCAGTTGAACATTAACGAGACGATGGTGCAGCAATTGCTTTTTAAGCAGATCTCCTTGGTTGGCTGCGTATTTGCATTAGGATTTATAATTTATTTTTGGCAGTACCCAAAGCGTGCAAAACACTGTGGAAACACAGGAGGGGGAACACTGATTCCTTCCTTGTATCGCTCAGTAGTGGAATGCAGAGACAAACACTGAACTGACATCGTCAGCAGAATGTGTTGCCCAGGAGCTGGGCATTGTTAGCCTTCCTATTAACTTTGATTTAAGCTAATTTTATCTCCAGTTACTCATCGTGATGGATGAAACTTGTACAAATATTTATCATTATGTAAATATAATACCAAATAACTGTTAGCCCAGAAACCTGCCAACATTTGCTTTGCAAAACAAATGTTTTTAAAAAATGAAAATACTTAAGAACAGAAGTCATCTTTTATTACTCTCACTGTGCTGGAAAGCAGGTCAAAATGAAGCCCAGCTAATACCACAGAGATGTCCAAGAGCTTCATGCAAAGCGGAGCTCTTGTTCAGTTCTTTTCTTTGCCTTTAAAGAAGATCCTGCTTATTTGAAGAATAGAGCTGATGGTCACATTCAGTATGCATGTGTTACTGCAGTGGAACATGACAGTATGTTCACATTCACCTAGAAGCACCCTTAAATAACATTAAAGCTTTTGCTGGATTTGCCCCAGCATATATTGTCCCAGTAAAATATTGCCTACATTATTTAATCTCCTAACCCCAGCCAGGGGACCATTTGAATGTCTTTTGTGATGTGAGAGAACTAGGCAGTCCTAACACTACTAGTTTCTCTTCATGGGATGTTATAATGAGTCTCTTTAAATCAAGACACATTTATATGTTATTTCATCAATAGAAATTGCTTATCTTTATCTATCTTGCTTCTAAAACCTTTATGTATTAACAGACCACTGATGTTTGCCCCATTGCATTATTTTGGGTAAACAGAGTGCTGGAGGAAAATGAGGTGAGAACAATAAATGCTTTGTACAACTGAAAAATAAAGTTACTCTCCTTTTGGTACCTTCCAGCCTTAGAGAGTGCTCAGTTTAACCCCTGCCAGTCCCTCTGCGGAGACCTCCCAGAAACAAACCAGGTTATGGGCAGTGGGTGCAACCAGTGATCTGGGACAATCCAAAGCAATCGGAGACAGTATGTGCTCTTCTGTGCAGAGGTGGAATCATAGAATCATTTAGGTCGGAAAAGACCTTCGAGATCATCAAGTCTGACCATTAATCCTACTGTACAAGTCCACTGCTAAACCATGTCCCTAAGCACCTGGCAGCCTGGGCCAGGCCTTGACAACCCTTTTGGGGAAGCTATTTTTCCTCATGTCCAAACTAAACCTCTCCTGATGCAACTTAACACCATTTCCTCTTGTCCCTTCACTTGTTCTGTGTGTGTGTATATGTAAGTGTATGGGAACAGTACAGTTAGCATTTGGAGAGCTGTTAAGTTGGCTTACAGCTGTCTTTAGTATGTATCCCTTCCATTATGAAGTGAAAGGTATGTCTCTTTCCCCCACGGGCACCTTTTGAAAACCTTTAGAAGGTACAAGATTGAATCTTGATAAAAATTTATAGAGTCTTTATCAGTGAAAGGCCACTTTGTGTTTCTTTTGTAAGATATTTTTAGACTTCAGTTCACTTATTTCCAATTCGATATGCCCTTGACTGCTCTGTAAATGTTAATTCCCCCGTAAACTCACTCAGATATAATAGCTAAAAGGGTCTGAGTTCCTGTAAGTTTTAGCTTGAAAGTACCTCCCAGATGACCAAAATTGTGGCACGGTAGCAGTCGCGATAATTGTTCAATCAATACAAAAAACCTCATGACACAAAGATTATCTTACCCAGATTAAAGCAGAGGAAAACATGGAAAACTTACATCCTTAGAAGTTGTATTTCCTTACAAGCTGTCTTTTTAAGGCACCTGACACCACCAGCTGTCTGTACACTTCCAAAAGCCAGTCTCCCTTCAGTAACTGCTGAGTTGCAGCCCATTACGCTGTGCTGTAGAACACACGGTGATCAACCCCTGTTTTTTCCACAGTAAATTCTATGAGCAATGCAGACATATGAAAGTGTGAGGGGATGGTTTGGGGGTATCTGAACTGTTGTATATGAAAACAGGGGTAAGACAGATTGTCTTTTGAACAGAGCATGCAAACTTGTCTTGACCGTTTGAAAGTACTTTTAAAGAGTGAGTTAAAAGAGCTGAATTTTCAGAGCCATTAAAGCTGCAGACTGGTGCCTGCTGATGTCTTTGAAAGCATCGAGTTAGCATTGTGAAAAAGCACATAATTTGTATGCAACTGGTTTTGCACTAAAGGGAAATAGTTACAGGAAAAAAAAACCCAAAATACGTTAATGTGACAGGCAGAGCACCTCGAGTATCCTGTACTCTTTATGTTCCTTCCCTATTTCATTGCTGTGCATAAGTGAGCATTTATTCCCTTTATAAATGGTATTAAAATAGATGATTCTAAGCGTGAAAAGTAGTTCAATACTTGACAAAATAAAATGCTATCTACATTTTCTGAAGAGAGTGATAATATTGATGAGAATAACTTTTCTGATAAGAGTTTGGTGGTGTCTGGTGAGGGGTTCCCCAGCTGAAGTGGTGGAGTGGTGCTACAGACACACACCATGTCAAGGATGGGATCAGACGCTGCCCCGCTCGTCAGACACAAAGCAGGTGCGGGAATATACCGAGCAGACGGTGAGTTTAGTTATTTGTAATAGTTTTTTAATTTCTATTTTGTAAATCTGTAAGGAGGAATGCTACAAGGTTTGGCAGTCGGATACACTTGGTGCTGTCAGCCAGTGTTTCCCTCTTTTGTGCCTCGCTCGCTGATACCTGATTGATACAAACCCCCAGCTCCACGGATGGGAACACAAGGCAAGTGGGTCTGCCTCACACACCTGTCAGGGAGAAAATCAAAAGCTCTAATTCATATTGAATTCATTCACTGCATTCCAAAGTGATTTGAGGGGTTTGGATGGTAACAGTGTTAAAATTATCCTGCATTTTCTAGGACGGATCTGTTGGTGTTTTTTCATGATTTCTTCAGGAGATGCAGGCTGTAGGTTTCTAATCAGCAGTAACTACTTTGCTTTTTAAACTTTGTTACCACAATACTGGCTAGATCATTGGGAATATGAGGAGCCAAGGGAGCAAGCTTGCATACTACAGTGATTTATTTTTTTTTAATTTTTTTTTTATACTTTACCTTCATCTATTTATGAATTTATTATGAAAAATATTTTTAAACATATGAAACCTGCTTTTTGTTGTGAATTTTAGCAAATTAGTGGATACATTGTACCGAGCATCATTAAAAAGGTTAATTAAACATTTGGCAACGAATACCTTTTGTTGTTATTTTATGCACACACCTTCTAACATTTATCATCAGAAACAAAACCAAGTACTAAGACTTGTATCCTGTTCTACAGTCATCTGCTTTTACACAAGATACACTCTAAGGTACTCTAATTTATTAAACAATCAGTGCTTAACTCTCATCTTCTTATCCTGACAACTGCCCATCACGTGCAGAAAAGCATGCACATTAAATTGTTTCCAATTAACAAGTTCTGCAACATAACCAGCCAGAAGATTAAGAGTGAAAACCAAAGTCCTCAGTGTTGGAGAATCATAGAATGGAAGGGGTTGGAAGGGACCTCTGAAGACCATCAAGTCCAACTCCCCTGCCAAAGCAGGATCACCCAGGACAGGCCACATAGGATCAGATCCAGGCGGGTCTTCAGTCTCTAGAGAAGGAGACTCCACAACCTCTCTGGGCAGCCTGTTCCAGGCTCTGTCACTCTCAATACTGAAGAAGTTCTTCCTCATGTTGAGGTGGAACTTCCTGTGTTTGTTTGTGACCATTACCTCTCATCCTATACTCCTTCAAATCATTCCTTACTTTTTTTTTTTCATGGTATGTCACTAAAATATTTGCTGAGCTCACTGGTGCACCACAAGTGTCTACTCCATTTCTTTTTTGTGTTTTATAGTAATACCCATGTACATTAACCATCTTTGCCCTCCATCTGTGGCAGCAAGTGCCTATTTCATGATTTCTGCCCCAAATCTCATGGTACCCTCATCCACACATTCAGATGAAGAACCACACTAAAGATCCCTCAGGCAGACCCCCTGCAACGCAGACATAGCCTAAATGGTCTAAAAGAGCAGTAAGACTACAATCCTGTCTTTTCAGTCATTGTTAAAACACAGCAGCAGCCTGATTAGCAGCCAAACAGAATTTTTTTCTACATATGCATTAGAAGTTAATGTTTCCATGAGGGATGAAGCTTAAAAAGTATATACACAGTTCGTTCAGGAGCCTTTTGAAGTGCTCATGTATACTCGGGGAAGGGGGAAAGAAGAAACAAACTGAACATTCTCTGTTCTTCATCAACTTCCACATTTTTATTCCTTGCTTCACTGACAGCCTGAAAGAACCTGTAAGGAACTCTACAACACGGGACAACGCAACTTCACCTCATCCTGACAAAACTACAATCTTTACTTGGAAAGGTTTCATTTGGCATACTTGGCAAATAGCTGGCGTATGACAGAAGAGTCTTCAAGAAACAGCGATACAGATGTTTATTGTACCAATAAAAAAAGGCAAGAATGTGCTGCTGTGACACTTTCTCAAGTGAAGAAACAGGAAATATGCTGTTGAGAGCAGTGTCCTTACACCGGACCCAGTAAGATACGTTGAAAGCTACTTATGAAGCACGATGAGTGAATTGAATCAACAATCGAGAGGGGGATTACAGTGGTTTGCAACTGGAAAAAACACAACAACAAAATCTGAGCTCAGAACAGCACAGTTCTCTTCATGATGCGAGTTTTCCGATTCTGGTATCAGGATAAGAAACAGTAAAGAAGTTTGCCAGGAAGTCATTCCATTTTATGCTACCATCTGTCCATCACTGCTTTTAAGCCAGCGTTCCACTAGTTCTGCAAGAACTTTGGAAAACTGAAGACCCACAGATTTTTGTTTGTGCAATGTCTAATTTGAAAACAAACAAACAAACCAACCCAACCAAAAACCCAACTATATGAGCTTGACTAGCCCCCAAGGTGATGTTAAGTGCTATTTGTAAGTTGACTTTGTTGTTAAAACACACTTAATTGGCAATTTTTTCCAAGCTTATGCCATAACTACACCATAACAAATTAACACAAAGTATTTTCAAAAGACATCTTTGGGATGAAAAAGTTTAAAATATTTTACAAAAATAACATAAAATAAGTTACTTTTTTTTTTTTTTTAAATGAACAGCTACAAAATCCATGAAGTAACCAACATCTAACATTGACACGAGCTGAAGTCTCTTACACTAAGGGCCCGTTAATTACCACAGTGGTATGAAGCTTCAAGTAAATGACTAGGCACTTTTTGCCCAAACAGTAGTCACTCGTTCAGTGGAACAGTCCAACTGACAGAAATGCCCGAAACATAATTGCTAAAGCTTTCTAACATTCTCAATTCCTCACAAAAGTGCAGATAAAAAGGCAAAGACAAACCAGCCAAGTATCGTGCCACATGGGATACCCAGTGTTGGCCACTTTCCTAACATGACTGCTCAGCCCAGTCGGAGCTCCAGAGACAGTGTTACCAAGTCAGCCTTCTCTACCTCACATGGGCATTTCTATTAAGGCTTTGCATATCAGAGCAGAGAGAAGCAGCTGCAGCTCCAGGCACATGAAAAACAGAACAAAAAGGCTGCAAGGTTATATGTGAGCAAGGACAGAGTAGCAGAAGGGCTTCAAACTTCTCTCATTTGAAGCAGCTCTCCTTACTGGCACAATACTAGGCAGTAGCACATGCTGTGGGCTCCGTACCAGCCAAACTGTAATTGTGTGAATGACACCAGCACCACAATCCTATGTCCTCAAGATCCCCAATACCTAGAAGCTAAATCTTCCAGCAAATAAAAGGTGGTAATGTCATGTGGGAATTTAAGTACCAATAACATGCCTAAGCTACTATGAAAAATTGCTATTAAAATACCTAACACAACAAACAAGAGGACAATAAAGGGCAACTAAAGCGAGAAATTACGTATTTCAAAGTACTTTAAAAAGCATTATTGATATTTATTATACATATATTAAGCATATTAATATACACAAGTATACTAAATATACTTAATATAAGACTGCATTCATTTAAAAGTTAAAAATTGTAGAAAGCAGCAGTTTGTGGCATGATTTTAAAGCACAGTTTGCTTTTTTGGGGAAGAAAAGCATAGCACTGAGGAGTCTTTAAGAAAACATGTCACCTCAACTAGGTGCAAAGTTCTCCAGCTGGAAGACCAGGTCTACAGCAGCATCAACATCTGGTACAATATGATCCGGTTCTACTAAACCAGGATCAAACCTGAAATCTCTGTGGCCGTGGAACACCGTTTCCATTATGCTCTCCCGGGTATCCAAGGGGACCTCAGTGTGAGGGTTGTAAACCCCAGTACAGACAAGAACAGACCTACAGTGGGCAGCAGCTGCCAATGCCAACTCATTCTCCCAACTGTTGCCTATTTCATCATCCTGAGAGACTGTGGCTGATCCTCTGCCACCAGCAACTTGGGCCTGAATCCATGATTTTGAATCTTTTCTGGAGTTCTCTTCAAGGTAGCGATTGTACAGGTTAGCACCGTAGACATCAGTCATGAGATTATCTCTGGAAATAAAAGCAGAAAGTTTAATCAGCAGTGCAAGGTTAGTCTTTAGTACCTTGACATTTGACAACATTTTTACAGTTTTGATTTAACAGTTTATTTTATACTTTACATCAGCCTCTTCTCCCAAGGAACAAGCCACAGGACAAGAAGAAACGGCCTCAAGTTGTGCCAGGGGAGGCTTAGGTTGGATATTACGAAAAATGTCTTCCCCACAAGGCCTGTCAAGGCCTGATCCAAGCTGCTCAGGGCAGTGGTGGAGTTCCCATCTCTGGAGGGGTTTCAAAGCCATAGAGATATGGTGCTGAGGGACATGGTTTCGTGGTGACCTGGCAGTGCTGGAGTAATGGTTGGACTTGATGATCTTAAAGGCCTTTTCCAAGCAATATGATTCTCTGATTCTGTGTGGAAGTCTGCAGATAGGAAAAATCCAATCCTCTAATTGTTTTATTACACCAGTCTCATTAAGCATGAGATGATAAAAGTGAGTAATTCTGCATATTAAAATTGCAGATGAGAGCAGGAGAGGGGAAATAAGAATAGGTATTAACAGGCCATGAATGAGTTTATTATATTTCCAAACATCTTGGAGATTCTGGAACAGTCTTTAATACAATACAGCTTTATCTCTTTCTATGAAAAGGATTTTATGATGTGACAGAACACACAGTAGCATATGACCAAGCTTAATGATCCCACAATTTCTAGCTCTACATTCTCTAATAACTGTCATTTACTCAAAACACTTGTTGGTTGCTATACCAGTAAACCAAATAAAACACCCATGAGAATCTTCTTTGTTAGGTTTACACAGCCTATTACAGAAATAAAATAAAAAACCACAATAACTAAAAAAAAAAGAAAAAAAAAATCAGGGGAAATCATAGTTGAATATAAACCATTTTTTGTGCTTCTGCAGAAATTACACACAGAGCAAAGTGTTAGTTTTCAAGATAAGAAGCAGTGAGGCTCTAAATTGTTATAAACTACCCCCCCCCACTATAACCCCAAGAACTTTAGGTGGTCCCAAAGGCATGAGAAACAAACTAGTAAGAGTTGTGTATTTTCCTTTGCTAGTGTTTACGTTGTGAGCAATTTCCTGCTGTGCTCGTCAGACTCCCAGTACCTTACCCGACCGCGTAAAGAGTTAGGATCGGCTGCTGCCACTGCCTCTCCGCCGCCTGGGCCCTGATGAGGTGTTCGGCGTACTGGTACGTCACTCGGCTGGGTTTGCCCATCAAGGCCTCGTATTTCAGATCCTTGCCAGTGATCTTCTTGTAAATGTTTTCCAAGCAAACCATGAAAGTTCCATGCCCAAACCTATACAGAAGGAAAGGCGAATCAAATTATACTAAGCCCAGATAAGAAAAACAAGGCTTTATTTCATGATCTTTTCGGAATAAATCATAGCCTGTAACACTCAAATTTCCCTCAGGTTGCACATGACATTTCCACAGCTGTTTCACTGAAAATTGAGGGAACAATAAACACATGCTACTGGGACAGCACAACAGACTGACCTATTTTTCAAGTGGTGTCGGGCTTACTTGCATTTCAATAGATACCTTGGTTACAAAAGTGATGCTTCTTGAAATAATGCCTAGCCTGTGATTTACTCCCGGCAGTGACCTCACGGAATCAGCTCCGTTAACGCAGAGGAGAAACAAGAAAGGAACGCTGGCATCAGACTGAAGAAAAATGAGTATCTCCTTAAATACAAGAGTACACCAAAGCCCAATTGTAACATGGAAACTGAAAAGCTTCATGGGTTTCTCTAAAAAAAACCAAAAACAAACAAAAGATGCAAAGGAGGACTGGGGAACTATAATTTTACATCACGTTTTTGCTAACTGAGGTATTGTGATCAAGGTGCACACTGTAATGATAGGTCAACCACCAAGCCAGTAAATCAGTAATTTAGATGATGTGATCTCATGATGAAAAAAAAAAAGGTTTAAAGAACAATCTCATGTACCAGTATAGGTTGGGGACTGACCTGTTGGAAAGCAGTGTAGTGGAAAGGGACCTGGGGGTCCAGCAGGATGACCATGAGCCAGCAACGTGCCCCTGTGGCCAGGAATGCCAATGGCATCCTGGGGTGTATTGGAAAGGGTGTGGTTGGTAGGTCGAGAGAGGTTCTCCTCCCCCTCTGCTCTGCCCTGATGAGGCCGCATCTGGATTAGTGTGTCCAGTTCTGGGCCCCTCAGTTCAAGAAGGTCAGGGAACTTCTTGAAAGAGTCCTGCGCAAAGCCATTAAGATGATTAAGGGAGGGGAACATCACCCTTACGAGGAAAGGGTGAAGGAGCTGGGTCTCCTTAGCTTGGAGGAGACTGAGGGGAGATCTCATTAATATTTATAAATATGCAAAGGGCGAGTGTCAGGAGGATGGAGCCAGGCTCTTCTCCAGTGATGTCCAATGATAGGACAAGGGGCAATGAGTGCAAGCTGGAACACAGGAAGATGTAAACATAAGGAGAAACTTTTTCATGGTGAGGGTGACAGAGCACTGGAACAGGCTGCCCAGGGAGGTTGTGGGGTCTCCTTCTCTGAAGACATTCAAAACCCACCTGGATGCATTCCTGTGTGACCTTATCTATGATCCTGCTCTGGCAGGGGGATTGGACTAAATGAACTTTTGAGGTCCCTTCCAACCCTTAACATTCTGTAATTCTGTGTGATTCATTACTGAAGTCAGGGAGTGGGACAAGGGATGAACTAATACATAATCACTTGAGAATACTGAATTACCAACAGCACCCTAAGAATAAAATGTTGCTATACAACAATTCTGTATACAATAAATTGCATGTATTACTTAAGAGGAGCTTCTACGTATCTACTCATGCATATAGATTGGTATATCTGCTCAAATCCCCTATCTACAGCCTAAAAAAGCAAGCCAAAATACCAATATAATGAACATCAGAAGCCAGCAGAGATTTGTGAAGTGCACTTAAAGAAATTAAGTCTGTACTGCTGCAGAAATCAAAATAGTCTTTTAAGGAAAAAAAAAAATACAAAGAAGGCAGTAGCTGGAGCACTTTAAAATTTGCTTTTCTGAATCCCGAACGAACCCTTCATTCCCTCTCTTTACCCTGTTTGTTGCTTTGTATTATGAAATATCAATAAATAAGCATAAAATTATTTCCAGTAGTTATTAATAACAGCTTTAAACAACATAGCCATGGCATTATATTCCAAAAGTGGAGGTAAAAGCAATGGCAGCTGCAACCTTGCCTTGCTGTCAAACTCAAAGGAAATTTAAAAAAAAATTAAAAAAAAAACCAAAACCAAACAACTTCATACTGGACCTTTCCCAATGGACACAACTAAAACTATGCCTCTTATTCACTGTAGATCAGTTGGGTGCCTTACTCCAGCCTGAAACTATCACACATGGGTCTTTTGCCAATGTGCTAATTAGGGATGATCTTTGTATCGAAGTAAGGGTTATCTGATGAGATCCTTGACCCAAGATCAAGGCAGCAATCAAGTCACAATAACAATGATTTCTACACAAATGTTCAAATTTTAGACTGAGAGGAAGGGAGAGGAGACAAAACAAAGAAGGACTTTCCATTGAAAACAAACAAACAAAAAAATCAAACAAAACCACTGTCAGAGATCACGCCGCTTTGTTCTGGGTGTTCTACTTGTTTTACCTTATGTTCCTTAAGGAGCTCACTGTATTGTCCCCACCTTAAAAACACTCACTGCTTTCAACTAGCAGGGTCAGTTCTTTGCCCTACAACAAACTGTAGTGCGGAAGAGAGAAATACCACAGAAGGACCTAATGAAATGAAACAAAGGCCTTGATAATTTTTTCATTTTTTCTTTCAAAACAAGACTCTGAGGCCCTCAGGCAAAAACCTGTCTTTCCCCCTACTCCTGGAGTGGCAAAACAAGGAGGTTTTGAGCTTAAAAGCAGTTTTTATCTTGAATAACTGATTTCCTGAATGCAGTAATGCAGGCAGCAACAAAGCAGCATTCGCTGAAAGTGCACTGCTTTAGAGACGCCGTGCTCAGAGCTGAGAGCTGCTGTGAAGCTGTAACAAGCATCTGGTATAAAATTACTGCCCCTGAATTTGACCAAAGAAATGAGGAAGCCCCCAATATATCACATTATACACATGTGTTCTAATGGCACTCACCTCGGAGACTGTGCTTCAGCGACCCACATCAGATCCATGTTACAGGCCAGCACAGGAATGTGAGGGTAATTTTTGTGGTGGTAGGGATTTCCAGGATAGCCACTTGTCAGCAAAACATCTATTATCAGCTGGAGGTTGGTTTCCCATCTGACTGGCTCCCCAAACAAAACAATAGCTATGAGAACAAGAGTTACAAAACAGTTACGGAATTAGTTAACTTACAGAACTAGTTCACAGGGCACCAAATCTCTGACATGAAAACTTGGTCTACAGAGACTGAACAAGCAATTTGATTTAACTATGAACTGATGAAATAGTCACATTAACTTAAACTTTGGGGTTTAATATATTACATATTTACTCATTCAAAGGAAATCTCAGAAGTTACAAGACGCCACTGCAAAATCTCCAGGTTTAAGAATTATATTTTTTATTATTATTTTATTGACTAAGCTTCTCCATAGCACTACAAAATATTAATTTCTAAATTGTATTTCTAAGTCTGTCACATCTTTGTGAATTCTATGTTTAAATATAGTATTTAAACAATCCATCAGAGATGTTATTTTCATCTTAAACCGGAAAATTTTTCCTCTTAGAATATGAAGGTTATTTTTATACATTTTTCTGGTTTCCAGAAATAATCTGACATGGATTTTTTTAAACCCTAAAGTCCAGTTTCTACTTTCCTGTACTTCAGATGAGATGCGAGTGAATACAGTGTGCTGAAACAAGATGCTTCTCATGCTACGCCCTGACTACTGTAAGAATAAGACTGATTATTTCTGAACACATGTCAATTCCTTCCCTCCTTTCTGAGAGAAACAGGCTGTGGTTGCCTTCAAGGGAGATGAAAAGGAAAGCAGAACCTCACCGACCTCCTGAAACTTCAACATACATGGCTGAAAACTTCACACATGAAAAAACCCCAGCTTTATCACACGTGATACACTCCAAATTAATGACAGATGTCATTAACAAGGACGTTTTAGAATTGTCTCAGGCAACTTGCTAAATCACCCAGCAATCTAAAAATAAATTCTAATTATAAAGTGCAATAAAGATATTTCAGCTATTAGTGGAGAGTTGCAAGTTAAATAAAGATAACTGACCCTCAATCTTGGGAAGCTCCACAGCAGAGGGGTACTGCAATAAGAAAAAAAGTGAAAGCTTTCTACAAGATTCAACATCTACTATTATTTTTAACAGAATAAATACAAGCATGACTCCCATAGTTGCCTTCTGCAACAGTGACAGGAAACACGTTCTATTTTGGTATATACCTGACATCAGTTGACTTAGAAACTTGTATTTCAAGTTTGAAGCGAAGCCTCCTGGCCAAGGGACAATGGGTAAGTCACCGTGTTCCACACTCACTGGCCTCCTACATCTATTTCACTGCCTCTGGCAAGCAATAAAGCTTCAGTTGTTTTATTTACTTGTGTAGGAGTGTGGATGTTTATTTTTCCACAGGAGTAAGAGGCCTCTGGCATTAACAAGACATTAGAAAAACAGGTTTTGAAATGCATTTCTTTAACACTGCTAAGAAAGAAAAACACCCTGCATAACACAGAATAGATTTGCTAAACAAAAAAGGGGTTGAACTTCATGATTTACTCCCTGCAGTGACAAATACATAAAGTTTCTTGGACTTCTACATCCCCATGGTTGCAAAGCAAGGGAAAAATAAGTTAAGGATTCTATGAAACACAAAGGATTTCTTGACTTAGCACAGGGAAAAAAACCAAATCAAAACCACTCTACATACTGACCCGGAATAGGTACAATGCACACATGCATTTACTCTGTGTGTATTCACTTCCTGTTGAAATTCTGCACAATTCAGTTGTACATACTGTTCATATTTAAATACATTTAAATAATGGTATAAACCAGAAAGGGAGTCCTTTGCAGAAAAATTTAGTTATCTGCAAAGCATCAATTTACAATCAAAGCAACCGGACAGCCTAGAAACACCACCAAGACAATTCCTATACTGAAGGAAAAAGCTTATTTTACCTTCCACACATAGGAAGCTAATAAGCTTTCCAAGACAGATTGTGAATTAGGTATCTGTATTACGTTATAACTTTTCCCACAACAGTAAGTTACAAAATTAAAGATGTTGAAGAATTACCACTGATAGAAAAAAGTCTATACTTCTGTTCTTGAAAATGCTGTAATAAAACAAATAAAGAAGCAGAAAAACAAAGCCCAAGTACAGTGTAAGTACAACAACATTAGCTCAGTAGCTTAAATATTTAAATAATGGTATAAAGAAGAAAGGGAGACCTTTGCAGAAAAAAATAGTTATCTGCAAAGCATTAATTTACAATCAAAGCAACCTGAGAGTCTAGAAACAGTACCAAGGCAATCCTCTTGACCCCTCCTATAGAACATCATAGTAGAAAAGAGCAAAAGAAGAATTTTAAAAGGGCAAACATATCATTCTGAAACAGAAACACACTCACCAGAGTGTTAGATCTTCTGTCATGGTCGACTGCATCTAGCAGAGGGTGTTTCTCCCGCAGTGTTTCAATGGTAATAGGCTGGCAGAAACCAAGGCTGGGAAACCAGCAGTTAAGGATACACAACTACTTGTATTAAAAGATTTTTAAAACCGGTGACTCCATTTTAACAATTTTAACATACACAGTTTGTCTGATAAAGCTAATTATTTAGGAAAGAAAGCAACATATCAAAGACTGACTTTTTTCCTCTGCGAGATAAAAAGATGATTGTCCCCTTATTTATAGATGAGGGACCTGTGTGCCTGAACTCTTAAAACAGAAATTATACATAAATCTTTCTCCAAACATGAGATGAAATGCAGGAAGCCGCTCTACACCTGCAATACTCCAAGATCATCTTTACATAAGCACAAAAACAAGTTTATCTGGCAGTAAGACAACATCTTGTGTAACTACTGCAGGAAAGAAACATGAGCTGGCTGAGGAAAAGATTGTCTCCACAAACTGGGATCTCCTTTGGCCATTACATTGCTAGATAAACACCAAAAAGCTCAGCTTCTTGCAATACACAGGACTGAGCGCTCTGGTTGAACTATGGCAGTTAAGATAAATACTGAAACACATCATAAAAGGAAAGTACCACAAGGGAAAAAAAATATAACCTCCTGATTTGCATAGCAGTGCTCTTAAATGCTGATATATCCCATTAATTTAAACTTAGTTAACAAGAGGTAATCAAACTAAAACTGCTCATTTATGTAAAAAGCAGCTGTGATGCTACGCGCAATGCCAAGACAACTTAATACAATTCAAATGAAAATAAGAGTTATTTAAATAGATCAGTTATACAAATGAAGCCACCTGATTTGGTATTGGAACCAATATCACAAGCCATTTGTATAATCATTTAAAGATAAGATTATCCTATATGAAAATGACATATAATAGAAATATGGTTTTTCTATTTTGCATGGTCTTGAAAGAATACTTTTCTCTTAGCCAGGCCTAACAAATTTTGGCAGTTGACTGAAATGTTCCTTCAGTAATTTTTTCTCATTTTTGTATTTGAAGTAAAACTTATACTTAAAAGCTGCATATACATTTTTTACAACTCATGATTTACAACAACTTTAATTAAAAGCCCGATAAAGGAAACAGTGCAGAAGTAAGTTACTTAAATTGCAGTCTGAAGCTTTGCTGGCACTCTTAGATCAACCTAATTTGAGCTCTTTTCGGCAGAAATGCCACACAAGCAGCAAAATATTTTCAATTATCATTCTACTCTTGATGCTGGTTACAAAAACAACGTGACCTGGCCTGACCACACGCTTACAAGCAGATCTTGATCCCCTGAGCTGAAAGTCAGATGTGATTAATAACAAATAGAACATGATGCTCTCATCCTCAGGAGAGGACAAAACCTTTGTGCTAAAGTGTCATTCACGTACAAATTCAATAAATAACTATTTTTTATTTGCTTTGGTAAAGCAAATATCAACACAAAGACTATTTTCAAAACATAAATTTGACGTCATAGTAAGAACAACCATTGCAAATTACTGGATGTGTAGTGTTGAAATACTTGGTATTTGCTTGATCCACAGGATCCCCTGAACTTGATTAAGGAAAATACTTAAATAGAAAATTGTTTTGTGCTTGGGTTTTTTGGGTTTGGGTTGTTTGTTGGTTTTTTTTCAAAGATACTCTTGAGCAATGTCAAGAAGTGGTCCTTGTCCAGATACAAGAACACATTTTTCATGATACCGCTTGAACATCCGCAGAGGACTGTGTGACATCATCACTTGATCTTGTGAAATCTGTTTGGGATTTAAAAACAAAAGGAGCCTGTTATTTTTCAGGTGAGTTATTTGTATGTAGATTTAATCAAAAGGTGTGACGAGTTCTATGAATCACAAACCAATCGTACATATCTATATAAAACCCAACTGTATCACTTCCTCCTAAATTTCACAGATGATTTATTGTTAATATGACAGAAAAAAAATACATTCCTGACAAACTGTCAGACATGGCCCTTTCAGAATTATGCTATTCCACATGAACACGAGGTTTTCTTTCCTAGTTTTATAGAATCACCAAATTCAGTCAGAAAACAAACAGGGAAGACGAATCAGAATTGCCCTAATTCCAGTCACTCTCCTTTTGATAGACTGCAACATTGATTTAACTGTATCAAAACCCCTTTTTAAGTTTACATAGCCTCATTCCTTCCGTAGGTATAAAACCAGTAAAATTATTATCCTGAAAGGATACTATTGAGTCACTATTTATCACCTTTACAGATCTAAAAAACCCAAACAAAAATTAAAAAACCCAAACCTAAACAACAAAACGAAAACAAAACAAACAAACCCCAAGCAAGCAAACAAACAAACCCCACAAACCAAACCTGAGATGTCCTTTCACCCATAACACAGAATTTTTATTGATACAGATATGGCCAGGTCTGCTGGTCCTTCCTGAAACAAAAGGGACTGCAGAACTGACTTCATGGATTTCTCTTAGGAATGCCCAAATAGTCTCCAGCACCAGAGAAGTCCTACTGCTCACAGTGCCCCACAAATCATAGAATCCCTGAAGAGTTTGGGTTGGAAGGACCTTAAAGATCATCTAGTTCCAACCCCCCTGACATGGGCAGGGATACCTCCCACTAGAGCAGGTTACGCAAGGCCCCATCCAACCTGTTCTTGAACATAGCCAGGGATGGATGGAGCAAATCAGGGGGAATACCATTTTACTATTTATATTAAAAATAGGCAGGAAGCTCCCCTCTGGCACCTTACCACAGAAGGCACTCAGCTCACTAGAGCAGTCATGTTACTGGCATACACATTTTTTTATTCAGGAGGAGAAGGCAAGATTTATTCCCACAATAAAAACATTGCAAAGAAATACCATTGCCATTGGAAAATCAGTATCTTTAACAAAGGAAATACCATTAGCTTTGGACAGCATTTTTTACTTTTATACTTCCTCCAGCAAAGCTTTTCAGAGGGCTTAAGGGAAAAACAAAAGTGATGAACTGAGAGGCATTTAACGGAAGATAGTACATTTGACACATTCACCCTAAGTAAATAACTGAATAAACAGGATTATAAGCTACTCACTGGAACTCCCAGTAGATGAGACAACTGATCAGCTTTTTTCTGGCGAAGGCAATTCCCTGCATTGGTGACAAACACCACAGGCACCAAGAACTGTCCCTGAGAATTCACTAGCTTTTGAAAGGCTGTTTTTGCAGCGGGAATTGGAGTCTTTCCTCGTATCAGGACGCCGTCAATGTCAAAAAGAAAACCAAAGGATGGCCGCATATTGAGCTGTAAGAAGGAATTGAAAAGAAAGAGTATGCTAGTTATGCCCATACTTAAAGGTTTGATAAACAAAGGTAACACTGAGGAAAACCCAATGTCTCCACAGAGAAAGATTTTTAACTTTGCACACTTTAATGTTCCTTAAAGACATATTCATATGCTAAAATACCTGCTGTGAAAAAAAGAGCCATACAACTACCCTTTCCTTATGCATGCAGCCTTCATGAGCTCTACCTTGCTTTATAAATAATTCCAGAATGGCTCAGAAGACAGGGACAACTTGAGTTAAAGAGGTATAAAATACATGCTGCTGTGCCAGCCACTCACACTTCTCACCAATTTGACCCCGTGCTGTTCCACGGGTAATTCAATGCACAGAATACTAACAAAGTAAATTACTAACAAAATAAACTTCAGTAAATTTTTCAGCAGCACATCGGTCTTGAATGCAAGTACTGTACTTGACTCCTCCCTTACAAGATGTGTAGATACTAAAACTGTCCCTGCTGCCACCTGCACTTTTCCATTCCACTACAGGTTCGACCACAGCGAGATACCTGTTGTGCTCCTTACACCAGTTCAGTTCTTAGTTTTGTATGTGGCAGACTAATGCCTATTGGTCAAGTCAGCACCTCCTTCAGCAAATACGCTGTTTGAGTTACTAAAATTTATCCCCTTGCCCACCTCTGAAGAAGGGCTAGACTTTGCGAACCTAGAAAAGAAGAGCAAAAGGAGAGTCTCCTTCCTGGGCATAAGAAAGATGAGATGGGTGATAAGAAGCAGAGACAGAGAGAGGGCTGTCGAGCAATGAAACTGTTACTGAATCAGGTCAGAAAAGGACAGATCAGAAAGGGTCTATAACCTAAGCTTCATTTCTCTCCCAAGCCTAAAATGGAATCCAGGACTCTTGGGATTTATGATCCTCTCTTTCATCATCTGACAAAGAATGAGCAAGAGATGAAGCACAGAGGCTGAGCGTGATGGGGAGAACGGGCGCGGAGACGACTCCAGCCAAGGGAGGTGGCACAGCCTCTGCTACTGAAGCCATCTCAGGGCACCCGCTGGCAGCGACCCAGCCCACTCTTCTCCCCAGGCAGGGTGAAGGACATTTTACCTATTTAAGCAGCACTTTTCTCCTCATCAATTATTTAACAGTTACATTTTTCCCGCAGCTGGGTACAGCACGGAAATAGAGACTGTCACTGCCACGGGAACGGTGCTGTAGCCTCAGACCCACGGGACACGCTGGCTCTCGCCGCTGCCTTTGCCAAAGCCGCTGCCCACCAACAGCGTTTGCCAACCCGGGAGTTTGAGCGCGCTCACCCACACAGCCCAACTTCATAAACAGCGCTTTAAACGCATTACATTAGCATTGATTTAAATTAGGCAGCTGATTTTTGTTCAGTTTCATATGCAACAACTCCCCCTGAAGCCCTCTTCTTTCTCTCCTTTCTTTAAAAACAAAAAAGAAGCCTGCAAGCATTTGTGTCCAAGTTGCCTGCAGCAGTCCCGAGGCAGCCAATGACGTCGCAGGCTCCCTCACAAACATCCCACAGCCTCCTCCGGCAGCGGGAACCGGCACGAGAAATCCCCGAAACTATCGCGTAGTAGTTTCTTAATAAACAGTTCTCCACATTAATTTTGCGGTCTGTAAATAATACAATCACAAATATGAATTTTAAGGTGAATAACACTGTACCGCATGCACAAAAAATTTTCTCAGTGTACAGAGAAAAAACTAAAAAAGAGCGAAGGAAAGAGTTGAGCGTATATCCAACAGGGAAATTACGAAATGGAGAGCTGTTTTTCTTCTCTGTGACCCGGAGGGAGCACTCCCCCCGACAGCAGAGACCTGCCAGGGGCCGGGTGAAGCCCCACGCTGCTCCCGGCGCTACCGCAGCCCCTTCTCGCTCTTCCTCTTTGTAACCGCACAAAGCAAAAGCCCGCGGGAGAGGGGGGCGCGCAGGCACCGACAAGGAAACCCTCGGTTACAGGCTCCCAGGTCCCGGGCGGACGGGGAAGATACGATCCCTCCGGGCAGGGGTAGCCCCGGACGCGGGCATCACCGCCCTCCCGGGCCCGCGCCCCCGCGGCTGCTCCTCAGAGCCGGCGTGCGGCCGGGCCCGGCCTCGCCACACCCGCCGAGGCCGTTTCGGTTTCGCTCCGGCTCGCCCCGCACGCCTTAAAGCCACCCGCACGGCCCAGCCGGGCCTCCCCTCTCCCGGGACACAACGGCTGGCCCGCGGACCCCGCCCCGGGTCCCTCACTTACCTGGCTCCCGCCGCTCCCCTCAGCCGCGGGCGCGCCGCAGAGCCCACGGAGCGCCGGGAGCCAGGGCGGCCGTCCCGCGACGCCGGCCCTGAGGAGAGCGCGGAGTGGCGGCAGCGCCCGCGGCATCGCGGCCGGGAGTGAAGGGAAGGAGGGAACGGCGGCAGCACCGAGCGACCGGCCCCAGCCGCCGACGCCCGGGCTTCAAACCGCGCCCCGCCCACGGCCCTCAGCTAGCGCCCCCCGGCGCGTTGTGCTCGGGTGTTACCTCATCAGGCAGCGTCACACCAGAGTCGTTTTGGTTGGAAGAGACCTTCCAGATCGTCGAGTCCAACCGTTAACCCAGCACTGCCAGGTCACCACGAAACCGCGTCCCTCAGCACCACATCTCCATGGCTTTGAAACCCCTCCAGGGATGGGGACTCCACCACTGCCCTGGGCAGCCTGGGACAGGCCTTGACAACTCTTTCAGGGGAGAAGTTTTTCTGAATATTCAACCTAAACCTCCTCTGGCACAATGTTTCCTCTTGTTCCTTTAATCTTGTGGTGGTAGGATGCCCTTGGGACTTCTTGACTGGAACAGCTTCTGGTCTGATCCTGCACTGGGGCTCAGTGCTACCCTGCCTGAGGAAATAAGAGCTCTGATAGTGCTGGAATGGCGAGCAGGGAGCCAGCTCTTGCAGCCTCTCTGCCATTGAGGCCTGTTGGTGTGGGAGAAACTAAGGCACGAGTTGGTAGAGGAGCCTCTTAGCAAGCTCCTTGCCCTTGGGACACACACTGGGTCTGCCTGGCTTTCTTGCCAAGCCATCCCTAGAACAGATCAACCATCTCTCTCCCCAAGTTTTCCCCTCCCCTGTATTTCCTGGGAATTTGATGTGCTGAGGAGCAAAGCTGCCCAGGGCTGGGTCCACTTAGTGCAGTGGCAGGAACCCTGCAGCCCCATGTCCCCTGTGGGGCAGTGAGATGGGGGTGCTGGCCCGTTTGTAAGCCCCATGGTTGGGTTCCTGAGCATTTCCCTCTCTTTTGCTGCAGTGCCTTATAAGTCCTGTCTCCTGGGACAGCCGGTGGCCTTGCCTCATTCCAATGGTCTTGCATCAAGTGGCTGTAGCTGCGTCACTGGTGGCCTCTGCCAGGATGCTGTATCCCCCCTGCATCTTTGCTGGCAGCCCTGGATGCTTGAGTGGCACCTCACTGGGATGCTCTTCCATGGCAAGAGCTATAGTCCATATTCCTGAGCTGTTGGGATCTCAAGGTGGCTTCCCAGTGGCAACTGCCTTGGGGATGCTGGGGCGGAGCTTGTCACTGACAAGCAGGATGGCATGGAGATCCCTTTGCTGGTGGCATAAGAAGGTGGCTTGGTGGACATACTGGTGTGAAGGAGTGGGATATGGTGAGGGATCTGGTGAGGAGCGGCTGAGTGACCTGGGGTTGTTCAGCCTGGAGAAAGGGAGGCTCAGGGGAGACCTTCTCACTCTCCACAACTCTCTGACAGGAGGCTGGAGCCAGGTGGGGTTGGGCTCTTCTCCTAAGGACCAACCACCAGCACGAGAGGGAACAGCCTCAAGTTGCAGCAGAGGAGGATTAGGTTGGACCTGCGGAACAATTTCTTCCCCATGAGGGTTGCGAAGGCCTGGCCCAGGCTGCCCAGGGCAGTGGTGGAGTCCCCATCCCTGGAGGGGTTTCCAAGCTGTGGAGTTGTGGTGCTGAGGGACATGGTTTAGTGGTACCCTGGCAGTGCTGGGTTAACAGTTGGACTTGATGATCTTAAAGGTCTTTTCCAACCAAAATGATTCTGTGATTCTATGGCTTTCCCCAGGGAAAATGGCATGTAGTTGGGAGTGGCTTCCTGGAGCTGAGGGACATCCCATGGCATGGTGTGGATGAGGCACTAGAACATGTTCTGCTATAACTGTCCTCAGGTGTCTGAACCTACTGGTGGTAAAGGCTTGTGTGCTCCAGGTGCTGGGACCATGGCCTCAGGACCCAGCCAGTTTGGGGGGCCTGGAGTGGCCACACAAAAGCAGGGCTGTGGGTAGTGCTGCTAAAGGGCTGATCTTGCAGAAGGGGAGGGTCAACCTTGCTGGCTTCTGTGAGACACGTGGGGCAGTCTCTTAAAAAAGCCCAGCACTGGAGACCTGCCAGAGCATCCTTGCTGTATGTGGGTCCTTGTGCCTCTGCATCTAATGTTTGATGTAACTTAACCCTTGCTGGACTGCAGGGCAGTGTCTGGCTCCACTGGGGCCTCCCTTCCAAGAGCTCATCTAAAAGCAGATGTGAGCAGGAGATGTGGATGTTGTAAAACCCACGCTGACGTCCTGGCAGTGCTGGAACAGTGGTAGGAAGAGACAACTGTTGCTGTTTGGCTCCGTTAAAACCTCAGTGCTAAGTACCTGGCTGTGCTCAGGCTGGATGTGTTTCATCTGGGAGATGCAGCTGTGTATGGACTGCTCTAGGGCCCCTAAGGACTTGTCCTTGTTGTGTCCTGTCCCACCCCCCCCACACCCC
>WTSP01014565.1:6660-22638 GCA_025331215.1 Actenoides lindsayi | reverse complement strand
ACTGGCAGTCATAACACGGGTGTGTTATCAACACCCTCTAGCTCCCAGTACTGCAGCATGAGGGCTGGATGGGGAAATGTAGCTCAGCCAGACCCACTACAAGGTGACATAGTTAAGTTGACACAAGGTAAACTGTTAGGTCCATACTGAATGGAAGGCTCTCATACCTCTTTCGCAATGAAGAGATTTATCCCCTGGAGCAACTTGAGGCTGTTTATTCTTGTCACATTGTTACTTGGTAAAAGAGACCAACCCCCACCTTGCTACAACCTCCATTCAGGTAGCTGTAGAGAGCAATAAGGTCTCCCCCTAGCCTTCTTTTCTCCATATTAAACAACCCCAGTTCCCTCAGATGTTCCTCATATACCATGTGCTCTAGGCCCTTCAGAAGCTTCATTGCGCTTCTTTGTACGTGCTCCAGCACCTCAAAGGCCTTCCTGTAGTGAGAAGCCTCAAACTGAACCCAGTATTCAAGGTGTGGCCTTACAAGTGTAGTGCAGGGGAGTGGTCATGCTGGGCATACTATTACTAATACAAGCCAGGATGCTATTGGCCTTCTTGACCACCTGGGCTCACTGCTGGCTCATATTCAGCCAGTTAAATTATTCCTAACAATAAATTTTAAATTGTAATCAGATGCTGCCCTAATACAACTTTTATTTTCTTTATTTCTGGAAAAAGATGTTATTTTGTTTAAGACTTATGACATGATTTATTAATTTTAATAAGGAAAAATATTTTGGTCATAGTAGATAGCATGTGTTCTGCTATCACCCTTTGATCTGTAATATTTTGTTATTCTTAGATGGATAAAATTTTACATAACATTTATTTATATAATTGATTCCTTTGGCTATGAAGAATTACTTCAGGTTTCTCAGTTTTTAGGAAGTATTTACTTTGACTCTTTGAATTTTAAATAAGGAATCTTTCAGGTGTTTGTCTGAAATACAAACATCACCACTTTAAGGTAAAAGATTAATTGCAGTAAATAGAATTAGGCTTCTCAGTATTTGGTAATGCAGCATTTAGTTTCTAGGTGCCATGATGTACCTTCCTACCCTAAGCATGTAGGAAATTAGGCAATGCAAGTGGCAATCTGCAACTGTCAAGACATTTGGTTAGGACCTACCTACACACAGAGTGCAACTACTTGGAGATAGAGAAAATAATGTAAATTTTATGTAAAATTTAACTGTTTTACTCAAGCGCATTTCATTTCACTCGAGATACATACCTTCAATTTCTTCAAAACAATGTGAAGTACTCCTTGTTTCTAAAACATGCCAGACAAAGAATGCACTGGTGACCCCATTTTACAGAACTTTCTGACACAGAGAGAAGAGACCGTGATGGAGATAAGAAGTGAACCAGTGGGAGTTTATCTTTTTTTATGAGTCACATCAATGGTAGGAATACCCAAGTGGGCCCACATCTATCAGAAAAGGGGTTTTTAATCAGTTGCCTAGAAGTGTTTATCCAGAACTCTTTTGACTATGGCAGGATATCCCACCAGATCTATTGCTTCTCCTCTTGAAACTCCAAGTCGTATATGGAAGCCTCATCTCCTTAGGCATCTCAAATGACCCTAATGGTTAAGGTGGAAAACTGAAAAAAATTCGTATTAATCTTATCTTTAAGTACTGTCACACTCAAAATCATGTTACAAGAAAAATGAAATGTATTTATGGAACAAAGAATTTATTATTAGTCCAGCTGTAGTTTTAAAAGTCTACTATTTCAAATTATTTAATTAATACTGAAAACCACCATTAATATTGCAGACAGAAATGTTAAGCAGGAATGTCATAACTGTGGACACCTTTTCTTAGGTGTTGTGCATACCTTTTCAGTGTGCTTTGTATCTAAGATTGATACTTCTCAGACTTTGTAAAGAAAAAGAGGGGTGGGGAGTTATGACAGGACATTAGCAGTACAGGGTATTTTCTGACAGGAATACGTTGATCATGGTGAAGACATCTTTCTCCTTAGTCTTAGCTGAAACCAGGACATTTGCCCTTTTACCACAGACTTCTCCTTGTTTTCCAAATGCTGTCTAGATTTTGCACAACATTCTCCATCCTTGTTTGATACAAAGACCTGTTGTTTCAGCGTGTTGACAATATAGTCCCTGATGGTTTTCACTAACGATGGCAAAATCCTAGTCTTACGGTCAAATTTAGCAAAAATATTGCCAGAGTGTGGACTAAGGAAATTATGAAGAATTTAAGCAATTAAGGTGTTATAATAAATGACCTTTCTATGTAGAGGTCTTTATAGCCCTTTATTGTAATAGAGCAATGAAAAGCAGAGAAATAAGTCATGCTATACTGTTTAGTCTAGATGTGAGTAGTAACATGCAATCAGGCCCAAAAGTAAATTAAATTCAATGTCAACTGCCATTTTAAACCTATTGTTTTCTGTCCTGTAGTCAGAATTTTTTTGTACTTTATGTTTAGGGTTTTGTTAGAGAAGGATGTGTTAGTCATTTTGATTTAATCTTTGTCAAGACCTAAGCTACATATTTTGCTTGCCTGAAGAAGCTGTCAGGAGATATAATTTATGAGATGACCTAGAGGGCAAACACTGCAACAAACTAGTCTTGTACAGTACATATTTCCCTCCTTTTGCTTAAACCCAAAATGCTTTTAAAAAACAAAAGAAGTTGTTACTTTCAAAAATCAGGGGGTTTAAAATTTCAATGTGTTAGAACATCTATTCTGGTTTTCATGGTTACATTTTACAGTGTTTAATCCTCTATAAATTACTAACTAGTGGAAGAAGAAACAGATTTCTATTTTCAATATCAAAGTACAGATATTTTAAAGTACTTTTTAACTAGCAGATTCTGTTAAGTCAGCAAACATAGATTTCATTTAGCAATAAAATTCATCACTGATCACACTTCTGCTGACCAGAAAACGTTACTACAATACATCTTGTATAGGAATTTTTGATTTAAAACAGAAGAGTGATTTTCATTAATCTCAACATGATTAGAAGTTAATACTTTTTCCTTTCAGAAACTCTAAGCTTATATAGTTTTTATTTACTTGTTATATACAGTACTATACACACTAACTATAAATATGCTTTGAACAAACTGAGTATAAGGAAAATTTCCACTATTATTTTAAAAATTATAATTAAAAAAAAAGTATAGGGGAATCTTGGGTTTATATCAATTTGGTTTTATATCCATTTGGAATAAAGTAATGCATTAAAACTTTATGATACATGTGATTAAAATTATAATAGAAATTAAGGCCATGGTTGCTGTTTTATTAAAAAATATTTCACTGCAGGCATCTCCTGATTCTCAAAGCCAGACCAACAGTTTCTTCAAGTTAATAGACTATTTGCAATATTAATTGAGTCTGGGAGTACATCAGTATAAAACAGAGACGAAATACAATTTTGTAGTGTGTATGCAAACTAAATGCCTAAGATTTTCATTAAAGCTTTTATTTTATTTTTTTTTTTCCCCTCAGATTAATACTGCCATAGTTCTTCCCTCAAAATACAGAATAGCAAAATAAATTTCTGTTCCTGTACAGATAAAAAGAACCTGGTGTTTCTGTAGTCTACTGAGCAAGAAGTCTGCTTCTGATGGAGCTGAACCAAATAGGACTTATGCTACAGTCTTGAAACCAGCAAATCCCAGCAAAAAAACCCATAGCCCTGAAGAAGAAAAATGAGACCAACACAAGTGGATTTGGAATACTCTTGTAGAGATCAGTTCCCACAGCGGAACAGTGGCAGTGGGCTACTGAAGACATGCTTCGATCAAAACCAGTCCTTGAATGCGTCTTAAAGATGCTTAATTTATTATTAGTCCTTTCAGATGGAGTAGGACTACTGTAAATTATTGAGAAGAACTGCTACAAGATCTGGTATATTTTTTGTCAAAGAGAATGAGCAGCTTTCTTCATTTGGATAATTTCTCAGTAGGAAACTGATACCACATTTCAACAATTCCTTTTTTTGAGAATCAGATGCATGCATTGCTGTAAAATATGATGCCTTTATTTTGTGGAACATGTGTGCTGTAGTGGAGGGGCTTTGTAGGGGCTCTTTCTGAGTTCTTAGCTGACAAGATAAGTGTCAGGTTTTGATTAGCATCTGTATTGCCACAACAAGATATACCTACACTGTCAAATTATTCAGTTCTCCTTTTCACACCTGGGTCTTGATTCCTAAGTATCTTCACTGTATAAATGTGCAAAGGAGAAGGTCAATCCAGTGTACTTCTGTGTCCCAGAGATTTCTCCTTCCCACCCTGCTTGAGAATTAGCAGGGTCTCTAAGCTTACCTAATAACTAGGCAAGACCCTTGGTTAGTGTCTCAGGTCAAGGGTATTTGCAGATGCAGGTCTCCTTCTATTAACAGTTATCCCAGCTTGAAATGTGCCAGCAAATTACACACAGATACAGAAAATAGAGAGTAAGGTCACCTAAAAAATATTTAGAAATATTTATAAATTTAGTTCCATAAGATAGGACAGACTGAAGTGATCAGGTTCAAGGCTTAGTCACACAAGCATACTGACAAGCAGCTTTTTACAGGTGACTGTCTCTTTATATTACCTCCTTCTCTGTTTTTCCATTCTTGTTCTTCCCCTACCTATATTGTCTTTTCCTCCTGGTTTGTCCCTTTCCCTTTCTCATGTCCAAAAGTTTTTCATGGTCTCTTCTGTTAGCTAAAGCTGAGGCCAATACCTCATCATCATCTATCTGCATATTCTAGCAAATTCTAAGTTCACTTGATAGCTCTCTTTTTCAATGAACCAATTACTTTCCCCAAAACAAAATCCAGATGTTGTTCTGAGACTGCTTGCTCCTGAACCCCTCACAATTTGTAGTATAAGCAAGACTGTAACAAGTCTTCTTCTTTTTGTCCTATATAGTTCTTTAATGCTATTTTATTAGGTTTTGCATTTTCAAGTATTTTCAGGTGTTCTAATACCACATCCCACAGTATTAACTACCTACTCGCTACTCTATGGTATAAAAATGTCATTGGTGGACTTCAAAATTGGCCTCACATTATTTCAGAGCAGTCTGCTCTTCCAGAAATAGTAGGACTGAGCAATACAAACATAAGACACTTTGCATTAGTTAGTCTAGGGGTTACAGATCACTCCCTGGAGCATAAATATACTTACTGGTGAGACACTGACCGGACAAGGAAATACAACTGATAATTTTCAATGAGGTTGACTGTAGAATAAGATATAGATGTCCCCATTATTACTACTCTGAGATGCCTTCTCAAGTCAGAAGCTTCAGATAAACATAATAGAAACAAAACAACAGGAGACATTGACTTGCCAAATACAAAAATACTTAACTACCAAATATTTTGTGTATTATGATGCTTGGATCATTTCCTTTGCTACAAGAAAATACAGGAGCTACAAGAAAATACAGGAACTACAAGAACTACAAGAATGTAATGAATATCTCAGGAAAAGCAAACTGGTAAGACTAACCTCATATCGAGACAAGTAGTAAAAATTATAGAAAAGAATACCATTATTCAATGAACGTGATTAGATTCAACATGGTAAAACTGTTTAAAAACCCAAAAAAAGCCAACAAACCAAGCCCAAAAGGGTTTTCTAAGTGTTAGCAAAATAGAGGACTTACAATTGTTTTAAAACAACAACAAAAAAGATTAAACTAAATTTATACATCTTTTAAGTTTCTTTCCAAAGAGCCTAAATAAACAAAGCCATCATTTAATAAGAGGGAAGGCCTATGTAAATTTTCCAATAACATTGATATTGTCATAGAATCAAATAATAATGAAATGATTTGGGTTGGAAGGAATCTTTAAAGAATATTTAGTTCCAACTCCCCTGACACAGGCAGGGACAAACTTCACTACATTGGGTTGCTCAAAGCCCCATCCTCCCTGACTTTGAACATTTCCAGTGATGGGGGATCCACATCATTTCTGGGCAACCTCTTCCAGTGTCTCACCACCATCATTGTAAAAAGTATTATTCCTTATGTCTAATTAAAATCTACCCTTTTTCAGTTAAAAACCCCTACCCCTTGTCCTATCACTACAGATCCTAGTAAAAAGTCTTTATCTTTCTTATAAGGCTCATTTAAGTAATGAAAGGCTTGTAATAAAGTCTTCCTGGAGCCTTATCTTCTCAAGGCTAGATAACCCCAACTCTCTCTGACTTTCTTCAGTGGAGAGGTATTCCAGTCCTCTGTTAATTTTCATGGCCCTTCTCTGTACCTGCTTTGACAGACCCACACCTTTTTTATACTGGGAACCCCAGAGCTGGATGCAGTATTGCAGATGGGGTCTCACCAGAGCAGCACAGAAGGGCAGAATCACCTTCCTCAACATGTTGGCCATGGTTCTTTTTTATGGTACTCAGGATACAACTGGATTCTGGGCTGCAAGATGTCTTTGCTGGCTCATGTCAAACTTTTTGTCCATTGGTAACCTCAAGTTCTTCTCTGCAGAGTTGCTCTCAATCCATTCATCCCACAGTTTGTATTGATATTGGGGATTTCAGTGACCCAGGTGAAGGACTTTACATGTGGCCTTGTTGAACTTTATGAGGTTTGTACAGACCCATTTTTCCAGATTGTCAAGGTCTCTCTGGATGTCATACTGTCATTGTTCAAAGGATTAATTAATTGCAAGTAAAAATTAAAGCTGTGGCAGGAAGGCAGAAACATCACACATTCTGAATGAAGACATGATGAAATAGAAATAAAATTTACTAATGATATGTGCAAAAATATCCACATCTAAAAAAATAACTAACTATGCACATAATTATAGCCTTTAATGGAAACATCCATAAATTATATAACACATTTTGTAGTTATAGACAGTTCTTGGAAAACAGTAGCTCAGCACTCTGTTATGGACAATATGTAAAGAATATGTTGCAATATGCACCATATCAATACTTTAATACTTCCTTTTCAAAGGATGTAAGAAAATATCAGAAAAGGTTCTAGGATGATCAAATAAACAAAATTATGAGAAATTGTTACAGACAATGACCAGCAGTTTCTGCTGTTCTCATTTCTTGTCTTTCACAAGAACAGCCCACAAAAAAAGGCATCTAGGTGTGGCACTTCAGGACATGTTTTTAGTGGTCTTGATAATATTTAGTGGACAGTTTGACTTGATGATCTTGAAGGTCAATTCCAACCTTAATGATTCCATGATTCTATGATTTTCTACAGGGTCTTGTGCAAATATGTTGTTCTTTGTACAACTAAGACTACTTTAGGAAGTAGATGGGTCCAGTCATTTTCATCTGTCTTCAGCAATTTTCAGGTTTCTGATTCTGGATAGAAAACTTACATAAATACCTTAAGTGTAAAATTTTAATTTAATTTCCTTCAGAATATCAGTATATATGTATAAAATATGTGTCTCTGTGAGCAAGTTCAAAATAACCCAGGAATTTTAATATTGTGGTTCATTACTAAATAAGCACACAAATTATTCTTATTTAAGAAGGGATTGAGAAGTGTTCCTCTTAGTTATCTTACAGCTGAGGAAAAAAAAATAAAATTGAATTCTGTACATCTCAGGGGATGAGAAAGAAATGAGATCCCATTTATCAAATAGACTTACATTAAGCTCTTTACATCTGCTTCTCATCAATCACATCTCCATCAGAAGTAGTGCTGCAAAGTTCAATAACTTTTTCCTTGTCATTCAAGACTACTTGAGGCAATCAAAAGACATATCCAAATTCAGCAATACACATTCTACTTACCACTACAGGCCAAAATATACAATGCCAGAAACATCCGTTTTTCTGTAAAATAGCTCAGCTGGAACTTGTTTAATCAGTTGAACTTTGTAACAAGAAAAAAAGCCAATAATAAAACCACTCGTAGTCTCTCCAAGAAATCTGAAACACAGCTTTATAAGAAATAGAGACTTTTCCTGATTGTTTTGTTTTCCTGAAAAAATATTTTTTTCAGCTGTAGCCAAAGCAGAAGCCTGTAACACCTGTGCATTAGCTGGCATGTCTTGAACCTAAAAACAAGTCAATATACTAAAATAGTGTAACTGACAACAGTATACAAGTATACACACACAACAGAAAAGCATTTTAGTAAATATGCGAACAATGTAACCAACAAACAACATAGACTTTTGTAGTTGTCCTTCAGTAGCATGGAAAAGTATAAGAGCAGTAACAGAACTTGGAAGATGAAGAAAAACAGTGTAAGAACAAGGGACTTCAAATGGGCAGAGTATCCTGTTGAACACTGGAGCTAGCAGCTTGCAAAATTAGTAACAAACAGTATTGGAAGCAGATGAGCCCCTCCGCCCTTTTGATAGCAAATGAGACGCATAAGACATCATTAGTTCACATCTAACGATTACAGAAAAAGAAATAAAGCAAAGCAAAGAATATTAAACCAGAAAAAAGTCACAGCAGTAATACTACAGTTAAATTTGGTATAAACATATTTCCTAGTATCTACCCAGTTTCTACTGTTAGGTTCACACTTCCATTGCACTTTGGAGTCCTAATGTATATTCATGTCTTGGTTTGAGTGAGAACAGAACTAATTCTGTTCAGTAATTTTCCTTTTCAGCTCTGTTCTTCTAACTAACTGCACTTTCTGAAGTTAGCAGCCTGTTCTCACAGACAGTGTTTGCTTCTAGCAGTGATAACACCCCATGTTTAGAGTTACTACCAAGGACTGGTATGCAGACCAGGCCACTGCTGGATCTTGTGTACATGTTCTACACTTTGCTTTTGATTTGTTGATGTGAAACTTCCTATTATGTCTGAATTTATTCAATTTGGCTGGTTTCTATACGTTAGATACCTGTATTTTGGTTTTCTTGCCAACACGAAACCTAATTTTGCACAGTTCCCAGGTCTTCAGTTCACTGATAATTAGTGAAGTGTTCTTTGGGAGCTTTGGGAGTTTCAGTGCCAGTTTCTGTCTCCACTCTTTGTTATTCTATGCATGCCCTACACATGCACACTGCATCTTGCATCCCCACTTTTCAAGTCTTTTGTTATTTCACCAGGTCTATATGCCTTTATATATTACTACATCAGTATGTTTAAGTCCTAAGTATTTCATTCTATACAGAGCAACTACTCATTTCTTACTCTAAAATTATGGTGGTACTATGCAAATACAAAATTAATCAGGCATAGACACCTCGTCATTAGAAGAAATGCTGTTACAGATAAACCAAGTGAAAACAACCCCCCCCAAAGATCGAGTTCAGAAAAAGCCTGACAAGCCTTAGCTCTGATAACCTGCAAATTCAGCACAAAGCTCATGGTCTGCTACCAGCAGCAGTATTACTGTATTTGCAGGACTAGCAAGGAAAATGTGAAGCAGAAACAGCTCCTACTGTGGAAATATTGTCGTTCGTCCACAGCAGATCTGTACAACCAGTGGTGAAATTCTTCCAAGCCCTATTTGCCTCTGACACTAAGGAATGAGAGCACCCATCCCAGCCTGATATTTCACAGGAGCAGGTATGCATCCAAGAAGAGACCATACAGGGCCTGCACCATAGCCCTCTCTCCAAAGATACAGAAGTGGGCATGTGGTGATTTTGACTCAGCAGGAAAGGCAATGTGCAGAAGAGTATCAGAAGTTCCCATCACCCCATCTAAACTTCCAATTTTATTGTGGAACAATGACAAGTCATTGTATAACTGTATTTCAACTCTTCTTTTCACCGAGGAGTTAAATGAAGTAGAATTTTTGTGTTGAAAAATGAGTGCAACAAAGGTTTTAATAGTTTCTTGTTCTTTTGTGCATGGTCACAGAAGCCCAAAGCAGGAAATGTGCTGGCCATTCACAAGCTGATATACAGGCAACTGTTATGCAATTCAAAGAATGAAATGTGGTAAACAAGAGAAAGTTAGAGCACCTTTTACAGGATAGCAATAAAAAAATATATTAGAATTCTTATACACGGGATATGTTCAAAGTTTTGTTTGATGATGTTCCTAAAGAAGCAGCAGGAATCTTCTACACCAAAACTTTTGGGTTTTTTAAATCGTGTAGTGATTGAATGAAATAGAGAGGAAATAATTTCATGGGAATATGACTAGTAAATATAATGGAATTTCTAATATTTGCAATAATTATTAAAGGGTAACAGAAAGCTGTAATCTACAGTATTTGAACTTGATTATTAATTCATGGGGACTAATTAACACACTTCATAAGTGATGCCATGATCCACCAAATTGACTAGATGTGGAACAATCTGCAGCCTACAATTTGAGTAAAGACGATCTATACTGAAAGTCAGTGCTCATAATCAGAATCTGAAAACTGGCAGAAAGAAAATACTTTCTATCTCCATTTTTTCCTTGTACAAAGCAGATTTAATTGGTTGATCATTTGCTGCATAGGAACAACATCATCTTGCTGGAAGCACTCATATATTTTAAGGTATGCATGAATTAAGTTGTGCAAATTAGTTCTTTTTCATTAAAATTCATGGTTGAGTGGAAACTCTAGATCATTTCTTCCACCACCACAGCAGAAGATTGTCTCTCACCTTCAGAAATATATCCAGCAGTTATAATATCTGTGTACATAATGTTTCCACATTCTTCTGGTAGGGCAGCACCATTGACTAGATTTCCATAAAAGAACTTTGGGCAGCTATGTTCCCATTCATATTAAAACAGTTATAATCCATATGGATCCCCAAATTAGACATTTTTTAAGTAGGTTTTCATATAGAGTTATTTTAAATTGAAAAGTCTTACGAGTCTGTTTCCTGTTTTCCCACATTACAGTAACTACATGAAGATACCAAACAGGGTTTATCTGGGTTTTTATTTTCCTGTGCGTATTTAAGGTATATTAATAAAAAGCTTATCAACATGCAAGACCACTATTTAGCAGTTTGTAGAACAGAATACATAAACATTTATTAAAAAGAAAACAAATCATCTGAAGGAGTACTGTTCTGTTTCAAGGTCTCCTACTCAGCTTTATATGAATCCTCACGTCTCAGTTGAAGTAAATGACCTTTTACACCAACTAATAAATTGTCCTTTATTATAGTCTCAATCAAAATGAAAAAGTTTGTCTTTAAAATTGGACTGTGTGACTGACATTTAGGTCTTTACTGAACAATGAGGGCTTGAAAAACTCCATCCAAAAAATTTACTTTTCCTATGCTTTTCAAGACAATAATTGTTTTTCTTACATGCACTTGCTTTCTTGCTTCTGTCCCCTAAAATAATAATAATGCTAATAATCTTATTCAAGTCCTATACATGGACTATGCATAGTGCAATTCACACATCATATGTTGTTAAATGTACACTACAAAAACGGTTCTTTTTCTCTTTCCTGAGTTACCCTAAGATGCACATAAGGTAGAGCTACCAGAAATGATCTTTAGTGACCTTCTGGCAACGTCCAGGTTTTGTTTGCTATTTGAGGGATGTTATGTCAGAACTGTTCTCTCATTGTTTCTGGAGAGTATAAGGTAGAGCTATGTATCGTATTACAAAATTGTACTCATCTGAAAGATCAGTCATGTTTCAGGAAGACTGGGTACAATGTCACGACTATTACTTAAGGGAAAGCCACAAGATTAATATTAAAAACTTAAATTGTATAAATAGTTAGAAAAATGGATCTATTTTCATTTGAAGAAGAGAAAAAGAAGCTGCAACTGTGACAGCAATCAAAATATGCCTAAAAAAATAATGAGAAGTTCATAAATAAAATATTATTAACTGTGGACATCATTATAAGTGTTGTGATTTAACGCTGCCAGCAATTAAGCCCCACAGAGCCACTCACTCACTCCCCCACAGAGTTGTGTGTGGGAGAATCAGAAGAGTAAAAGTGAGGAAACTCATGGGTTGAGATAAAGACAGTTTGATAATTAAAAGGAAAAAATAATAAATTGTAAGGAAAAAAAAATGATGAGGAGAGACGAAAATAAAACTGAAGAAAAACAAATTTTGCAGAAAAAGCCAATTGCTAGCCACCAACCAAATGCCTAGTCAGTCCTTGAGCAATGGCAGCCCCTGTCAGCCTTCACCCCCACCAGCTTTTATTGCTGAGCATGACATTATATGATATGGGATATCCCTTTGCTCCATTGAGGTCAGCTGTCCCAGCTGCTTCCTCTCCCAACATTTTGCCCACCCACACCCTATTCGCTGGTGGGCTAGTGTGGGGAACAGAAAAGGCCTTGACTTAGTGTTAGCACTGTGCAGCAATAATGAAAACATCTCTGTATTATTAACACTGCTTTCAGCACATTCCAGATACTATGAAGAATTTTAACTCTATCCCAGCCAAAATCAGTACAATAAGAAATGGACAATAGGATGGAACAGGACATGTGGATCTTTATTCCCTATTACATATCTAAAAAGGCAACATCAGAACAAGTAAGTCATAGAGACTACTCAATAAAGTATAAATGCAAGACAGAGGGATAGAATTTAGTCTCCCATGTGGTACTGGTGATAAGTGAAACAGTTTCTGAAAGAGCATGTCTGAATGCCTCATACAGTCAGAATGACCTCAAACAGATGACATTTTATAGACAGGATTTCCCTCTGGAGTCTGTTTCAACTGCAGAAAAATTCTTTATTTTGATATTTTTTAGGCACTTGAACACTTGAATGTAAGTTAAATATGTAAAGAAATAATCTATGATAGGAAGCATCTCCATAATACAAAACCTCTGTCATTAGTTTATTTACCACAGAATCTGATACATATTTTTTCAAACATAGAGAAATAGGTTCTGAACAACACGAAGACTGATTTTAGCTTCTTTTACAATGTGACAACTCTACTACTCTTTATTTACAAAGCAGAAGTAGAATTCTCCATATTATTGTGAGTACAGTTCCTCTGTCTCCATAGTACCAAAGTCTGTCATCTTTGGCAGAGGGTCTCCAGGTATCTCTCGTGTGTGGTACACTTCTACAGAGATACCTCTTCTTGCTAGGCAATCACTGACAGAGAGACTTTAGCATCTTTTGATTAACAAACATCTCAGTTGAAATGAGCCATCCAAAAATTAGTTGCCTACTTCAAGTTAATTACTACATTTTTACAATAGTCAATGGAGAGAGACTGATTCCTCCAAGTTGCAAGTCTTTTCATTTCTCTTAGAAAGCCCTTTAAAGGTGGGATGAATTGCTCTCTGGAAGAGATTGTCTCATTCTATTGATATAAAAGCAATGGCACTCCCAGCTCAGATTCTGAGTGTAATTCATCTACCTAAATATAGGTGTCTAGTATAAATTCAAAAGCTCCTGTGTAACTTTCCTAGCCTCTAGCTGTTGCTCTAGGAGAACATAGGTATCTTCTGTGTTCCCGTTTCTTTAAATTGTAAGCATCTAGACATTAAATTAATTTTTAACAATGTACTGGAAATGTCTTGAACTAAAATTTCAGAACTAAATTCTCTCTATCTAGATAAAATTATTGGCTTCAGGACATCTTGGTACAGTGAAAAAAAGCTCTGTGTGTGAACTAAGATGTAGAAAAGCAGGCTCTAATCTTTCAGTATCCAGGGCATACTCATGCTGCTTAAGCAATTAATTATGGAATGAAAGTTCAAGTTGTAATAAAATTTGGAGTGGTATGAATTAGTTCAACAGAATTGAAACTGGGGGATCCTGCTGATATTAGTGAAGTGCAGACAGTTGGTTTTAATATTTGTGTCATTCATCAGAGAAATTTTCATTACCTGCAGTTCAACAGTATTAATCCATTTGAAAGAGGCAGACTACTGAAAATTCATGACAGCAAATTAATGTAGGGGAATTTAAAAAAGGATGACACTTCAGTCATGCCAGTCCAGTATCGCTGAACTTAGTAATGTTTATTGATGGCAGTGAGGACAAAACCAATTTGTACACAAATGCAAAATGCATAGAATAGAAGAAATAAGATTATGAAGTGTGAGACTGATCTGACTGCTGAAGGTAGTATATGTTTGATGAAATGTAGAAGTCTACAGAGCAAATATCATGATTTGAGACATCTCTCAACTATCTTTATGGAGAAAAAATTGTCTTACAAGAGCATAAGTTAGGTCAAAATGCATCTGCTTTCTTTTAGTGACTACAAAGCAACTAACAGCATCAGAATAAGATGTAAACAACCAGATTAGCCATGCAAAATTAGAGGAAATTAAACTTTTCAAAGCAATTTTATACAATGCATTTTGTCAATTATTGTATGTATACATATATTACTATCTCATATAATCATGTGAGATATAATAAATTTATGGCATATTACCTATTTATAATAATATATTTTATTGAATATGTATTTCACTGCATTATTATGTATAAAAATGATATGATATATTGTAAATAGTAGCCTTCCTAGTGATTAATATTTTGGAAAGTGTCCTTCTGTCAGTAAAAGGATTCTTTTTCCCTGTTATTCCATTTCTTGTTTTGCAGTGGCTTGTAGTTGTTTACATAAAGACATGAGGACAGGTTTCTACTAAAAAAATAAAACAAAACAAAACCAAAACCGAAACTAAAACTAAAACAACCTAAACAAAACAAAAAAATCCCAACCAAACAAACAAAAAAAAAACCTCAGCAACTTTGGTGTATTATATTTTTCTAAAAGATGAAGTATCCTAAAAGGAAATTATATTTGGGAAGTAATTTGAGAACCTAACTATAGGTGTTTTGTGGCTTTACTTCATCCTATCTGTTCTCCAGCTGACATTCTAGAAATTACTTTAACTTCTTTATGCCTGTATTTGTTATATCTATCAGTCCCAAGATTTGTTGGGTATCAAAGACCTTTAACATGGATGTATATGTTCAGATACTCAATTTTGATTTTCAACCATATTTCACATTTTCCTAAAATTTTCCTACCATAGAACAGTATACATGAAAGATTAGTGTCATCTTTATGGAATTTGGATTAAAAATACTTCAGACTAACAAGCTGTTTGTATGTGTATACTTCTGTAAAGCATAGATTTAGCTACTCATCTGCTTCCTAAGCTGTGGAGAACAGTCTTTGATCTACTGTGGTTGTAACAAACTCAATCCATGTATCAGATTTTCATCCAAATAAAAGGTATTGATGAGATTTTCTAAAGCCCCATGGCAAACTTTTTATCAGTGGAAATTAATGTGAGTTTTCTCAGAGTGTCGGTTACAGTGGCAACCAGTGAAGGACATTATGTCCAGTCAGATTCAGGGTCAAGAAAGAAGAAATATATTTTAGAGCATCATTTTCTCCCTACTTTTCTTAGGAAACAGGTATGAAATTATTCAGGATATGACTGTTTCAAAATGATTAAACACTAGTGTAAATGAAAAAGCTAGTGGTGCTTATGGACTATGCTTGAAATATTGCTTAAGCCTCCCTCTACTATGTCAGGTACTTTGTCTTATCAAATACTTCAGCTTAGAAACAAGATTTTGGGCCATTGGACCTGATCTTTTGCTGTGACAGATAACCACTTAAAAAAGAAAACAACAAAAAGCCACAGATCTGCATTTGAAATGAAGCTTATTTTCAGATCTCAAAAGTACTTTTAAAAGGCTGTTCCAGAACTCTTATTTTCTTTCTACTAATGCTGTCCTTCAATTCATACAGTATTTTTATATAGTCATAGACAGCAATCACATTCTCTCTTAGCGTTTGCATTTCTGTACTGAATAAACCAAATTCTTTTCTTCTCTGTTTGTAAAATTCCATTTCATCCTATTAATCTTTCTCTGTACTAGCTAAGTTTGAGTTCATCCTTCTAAATCATGGAAGACTAAAATTGTATATTGTATTTTATAAAAATGTCCAGTAAGACTTTGAACAAGGGTAACAATCCCAGCTGTTTAAACTACCTTGTTGGGGGGGGGGGGGGGGGGGGGTAGTTCTGGCTATTTATTTCTTGCTTTAAACTTGCCCTTTTTCTCCCTTTTCTTCAACAAAATTTCGCTACACAATTTTCCTTCCC
>WTSP01014562.1:0-26306 GCA_025331215.1 Actenoides lindsayi | reverse complement strand
GGACACTTTCCAAACCCCCCTAGATCTGTTCCTGTGTGGGCTGCCCTGGGTGACCCTGCTCTGGCAGGGGGGATGGACTCAATGATCTCCAGAGGCGCCCTCCAACCCCTAACATTCTATGATTCTATGCCTGCATAACAAAGTTCTACTATGCCCTGCTTGTACCCACTGATGTTTGGACTCAAGGATCTTTCTTCTCCTTCTGCTAACCGTTCATTTCATACCTGTGGGGAAGTTTCAGGAGGATGCATTAAATCTGTTAGGATCAGCTGATTAAATAGGCCACTCCATGTCTTGGAATGCATTTGAAGATGCACAGCTCACCTAGACAGGTCCAGGCTGTCTGTACTGAACTCCTGTCCATGTTTCACAACTGACAGGTTTCCTGTATGAACTGCATTAAGTGCCATCTTTAAAACAGTCACTTTATACACATGAAATAAGCTACCTCTTAAATTTTCCCACACTTTTCTGCAGGCAAGGTAAGTAGAGAAAAAAAACCACTATGATAAAGAAATGGGGAAATTGTATCACATGCCTGAAGCACCTGCTATCATGTAGGAATCATTTATAGACACAGTTATAAGACATCACCCTTTGCATGTCTCCACTTATGCTTCTAGATTTAAAAACTTGAAAACATTTTGCCATGGCTCTTTGTGGTGAGCATTCCCTGATAAAGGTTTCTGTAACACCACTGCTCAAACAGGCGGACCAGCATTAAGACCATGCATCTTTTAAGCAATATAAAAAGTCTACATGACAAAGTTCTTTTAACATTCTCTGGTTATACTCAGTTTTACCTCAACCCTTCATGCCCCATGTTGGACACCAAAAAAGACTGTTGTGGTTTAACTTCTACTGGCAACTAAAGACCATATAGCTGCTCAGTCACTGCTTCTTCCTCCTCCTTCTCTCCTACTTTCTGTGGGATGGGAAGGAAAATCATAAGGAACAAAAAAACAAAAAATACCCACAAAAAACCAAAAAAAAGCAGCCAGACCCCAGGGGTTGAGACAAGAACAGTTTAATAAAACAACATAAAGAGAGAAGAACACAATAGTACTAATAAAATTATAGTCAAAGTGAGTAATAGAAGCCAGGAAGGCTCTACCTATGCCCAAGTCACCAACTTTCTCTGCTTCAACCAGACTGACACTACATGCTGAAAACAGGCACCCCCACCCTGGGCCAGCCCTCCTTTTATACAGGGTCATGACTCAATATGGTATAGAATATCCCACTGGGTGGTTCAGTTGTTTATCCTGGCTGTGGCCCATCCCAGCTGCAGCCCCACTCAACTGCTTGGGCCAGCAGCTGTTTGTGATAATTAACCCTAAACAAACCTAGGACAAGCTGACCCAGTATGGTTATTATGATGTCCCAGCATGTTGCTGGAAAGAAGCCTATACATTCAAAAGCAAATTCAAACCAAGGGACTGCCACAAAACCACATTTGGGTTACAAAATACTAAAGACTTCAAGCAGTGAATGGTTAGGTTGGAATCCTAAACCAACATTAAGCCGAACTCAACTTTAGCAAGTAATCTGGTTTCTCCCTGAAACAGAGGCATCTTGTCTCCATCATAGAGGATGCACAAAGTACAGAAAATAGATTACTTAATACTTTACACCTTCTACTTCTGTACTCCTAAAGTACTATTTTAGAATTAGCTGGTGAGATATAATATACAAGTGGCGTACAAATACTACTCAGTGTGTCATTTTTTCCCACAGGAGGTGTAGATTTCACATTTGTAATGCTGTCTCCATCTAAAGTTACAGTTTAGAAACAGGAGATGAGTTCTCTCCATGGGGAGAAAACAGTTCAGCCACTTGGGTTTCAGCATACTCCTAGAGGTCCTGATCACAGAGATGGCACCTTCCTTCCCCACTCCTTCCCACTTTTAGTCAGCTGCCCTCACAGCGTTGTCAATGGGAAGTGAATTGGGACAACGCTTCTGAAAAATATATGTACTTTACCCATGAAAAGTGGAACTGTAAAAAATTCCAATTTTGCAGAGCATATAGTTTAGCAATTTAACTATTTCAGGAGAGAATAGATAGCAACAGCAAAACAGATCTATCTAGGTCTTTCCTAGTCAAATAAGAAAACTATGAGAACTGAAATGCTATCACAGAATGTTGCTGCCCTAATTATCATATAAGCTTATTTTAAAAGTCAACAATGTTGTAATTTTGCTTTCAGTAGAGTAGTAATTATCTTCTGGTGGAAAAATGCACTGCTTTGTTTTGTATTAAATTCATTTTGGGCAGAGATATGTTTGCTTACTATAAAGTAAGACTTAGTTCTGAAAATGTTATTTTCATTGAATTTTGCTAAATTGATGAAAGACAATTTTCCTTTTCTTTGCCTGACTGTGTCGATTTTGTGTGTGGTGGGGTTTTGATAGTGGGGGAGGGGCTACAGAGGTGTCTTCTGGAAGAAGCTCCCCCAGCTCTAAGCTGGACCTGCCTCTGGCCAAGGCTGAGCCAATCAGAGTCTCTGTAATAACATTTAAGAGGGGAAAATCCTACTGGGCAAGCTTTTGGGAATGGGACATGAGTGAAACAACCACGTAGACATCAGGATGAGTGAAGAAGGAAGGGGGAGGTCCATCAGAGCAGAGATTCCCCTGCAGCCCATGGTGAGACAGCAGACTGACCACCCGCAGCTCACGAAGATTAACAGTGGAGCATATGTCCACCTCCAGGCCATGGAGGACCTCACACTGGAGCAGGTGATTGTGCTTGAAGCAAACCATGACTGTGAGGGAAACTTGAACTGTAGCAGCCTGTCACTGAGAGGACTACACCTTGCAGAAGGGATCAATGCTGCAGCAGGATGTGAAGAGCTTCAGCTCCGTGGGAAGGATTCACATTGGAGAAGTTTGTGGAGAACTGATTCCTGTGAGAGGGACCCCACATTGGAGCAGGTGAAGACTGCGAGTCCTCCTCCTCAGAAGGAAGGTGCCACAGACACTGACCGATACCTATAGTAGGGACAGAAAGGAAGTTCCTATGAAGGAGTAAACAGCAACTCCTAAAATAAACCAGTATGAACATTGTCCTTCATATTTTGTTCCACTTTGTAAGAATTTTTTTTCTAGATATATGCTAATTAGCTCTGACTTGAATGTTGTTGAAAGTTGTTAATTATTTAATGAGCTTTGAAGAGATTAATTATATTTCTTTAAAAAAAAAAAAATTCAATTCACCAAACCTGAATTGCTTGGTAAGTGGCAGTCTTTTTCTAGAAAAGAACCCAAGCATGTACACCATATTTAAAAAAAAAAAAAAAAGTTCCTGTTTTTTGAGTTGTTTGCCCATCACTAGGAAGATGGCAAGCTGTTTGCAATATCATTCAGGGCACAGGAACCAGAAAAATGAAAGAGTACTCTCATCAAATGCTGTGATCTGCTAGATAGGACAAGAAGCAGATTGGATGTTTTGAATAACCACCTTCTAATGCCTTCATGCACGCACAAAAATGTCAACTGTAATAGATGATACATGAAATACTCTTGAAAATACACAGACACTTATGCAAGGCAGCGTAAAGAAACAAAAGAAGAAAATCTCTAGGAAACAACAGCTAGTGGGATGCTAACACACTTAAATGCCAGGACTTGAACCGAAAGGTGACAAGAATTTAGGAGTAAAGGCTCAAAAATTACTGAGATCTAAAAATAACTGCCACACAGCTTAGACTTTACTGTATTTCAGAGTATACTAAAACTAGATATCTTGAAATGTAGTAGGTCCTCAAATGTTGATCAATCATTATAAGCTACCTACTAAGAACTGGACAAGAGATGATTTTGATGGAATTTGATGGGTGTGTGCAGAAAAAAAAATCACTATGGGAACTAGAAATTGTTTTTCTTGAAAGGTTAAGAAATGTATTTCTTAAGTGGAAAAAAAACCACTGAAAAGCACAGCTTTTGTGACAAACTACATTTGTTCCCAAGTCTATCCCTTAGAAGAATAGCAGCATGTACTTGTAGGAAAAATGAGTTAATGCTCAAAACCCCCCCATATTAGTGTCTTTCAATAGAAAATAATTCTGAAACATTAACTGCATTTTTTTTTTTTTTATCCATAGTTCAGAAACTGATTTACTGGTGATGCCAATTCCTCATTTCAGCAGGTGAAGGCGTGAAGTGGCTTCCTTGAGTTATTATGGGCTGCTGGTCTTATAGCAAGGATACAAGACTAGTTTCAGGAACCCTAACTTTTTCACACCCACTAAGCTGGAATTCTCTATTTCCCGAAGAGGACAACCAGCCATGTCTACAACCCACTGAGGGTTCCTAAAGGTAACCAGCAGACCAGAGTTAAGATCTCTGGCAGTGAATCAGATCACAGGAGAATCCTCTTGCTAGCTCAATTTTGTGACTGTCAGATCTGTGAATAGTCTCTTTCCGTACTTTCTGAAAGAGTGGCAGATCTACCCAATTTTCTTCCAGAAGGAAACTAGTGAGATATAACAGAGTTTTTCTCCATTTTTTTGGAACACTATCCCTACTACAGTGCTCTTCCTCTTATCAACCTCGTCACATTTAGGATGTTGCTGCTTTAACCTCAGTCATCAACTAAGCCCCACACAGCTGCTTGCTCATTCACCTCAGGGGGATGGGGAAGAGGATCAGATCTGTAAAAGAGCAACAACTCATATATTGAGATAAACAGTTTAAAAAGCAAAGCCAAAGCTGTACACACAAGAAAAGAAAAATAAGAAAATCATTCACTACTTGCCATTGACAGGCAGGAGTTTAGGGCAATCCCGAGGAAAGCAGGGCTCCATCATGTGTAATGGTTACTGGGGAAGACAAACTCCATCAAACATCCCTCTTACCCCTTCTTCTCATCTTTTATTGCTGAGCATGATAGCATATGGTATGGGGATCCCTTTGGTCAGGTAGGGTCAGCTGTCCCAGCTGTGTTCCCTCCCAACTCCTAGTTCACCACCAGTTTGCAAAGAGCAGTAAAGTCCTTGAGTCTGTGTAAGCACTGTTAAAAAACAAGTGTCAGTCTAGTAGTGTGGTGTGATTACAGCCAGCATGCTGTCTCACTACTCTGCTGTGCTTTTCTATCTTACTGCACTTTGTTATTTTGACTGTGAATTCTAGAGAGAGGGCTCACCTTTTTGTGGTTTTTTTTCCTGTTTGGTTGGGTGGTAGTTCTTGAGAAGAGCCCCTAGATGTTGCTTTGTATTTGTGAGAATGACTTCTCATTTCACTTAGTAGCTCTGTTTTATTAAGTGATAAAAATAAAGAAGCTTGTTCTCTTTCTCTCTTTCTCTCTTTTTTCTTTTTTTTTTTTTTTTTTTCCTTTTTTAATCCTATTTTTTAGTGGAAGACTTTGGATAACCATGGATAAAATAAAAGCCAGCAAAAAGTCTCACATGTGCATGAAAGTCCCTATGGCCCTACTGACAGAACTTAAATACCTGAGTTCTCTGTTTTATATTAAAATAGCTCTGGATGTACTTCGCTCTGCAAAACAAAATACAGAGCAACCTTTAAGCCACAAGTGATGAGTACAGGTGAATCTATCCCAAACCAAAGCAGGAACTCCAATACAGTTGGCCATGCTGCAGCAGAAGTGCAGCACAGTCATTCCAGTTCTTCACCTGTTATTCATCTAGTTGAGTCAGTGTCTCATCAGACCAAATGCACTTCAGGCAGTGAAACGGAAGATACTGGTGGCAATTTGTTCTTTGTCATTCTACACTTGTGACTGGCCAAAGTGATAAACAGTGGTCTTCGTCAGACAAAGAGTGGTCTTCGTCAGACAAACCAGTGGTAAGTTTTCTGAAAATAGGAGGGACTTTTTCAAATTACCTTTAAAGAAAATAAGGCTGAACACTAAAACCCACATATGTAGATTCTTCATTTTCAGCATAACAGTTCTCCTGCTGGAGAATACAGAGAATCAGAGAATTAGAGAATGGTAGGGGTTGGAAGGGACCTCTGGAGGCCATCGAGTCCAACCCCCCTGCCAGAGCAGGGTCACCCGGGGCAGCCCACACAGGAACAGATGCAAGCAGGTCTTGAAAGTCTCTAGAGAAAGAGACTCCACAATCTTCCTGGGCAGCCTGTTCCAGTGTTGCCTGAGGAGATAAAGGCCTGAGCTGTAGCTGGGCCAAGAGCTCCTCTAGCTTCAATCTGTTCTGGACATCCACAATGGAGCAGTGTGATGAGCAGTACAGATGAGTTGGGAACGCCAGTCATGCAATAAGTGCATAAATAACAGGTACTTTCCCAAAACTCATTTATCAAGGAACAAAGAAAGTTGTGGGTACAAGGAGTCTCATGCTAACTTTTCCATTGCATGGGATTTTACTATAAGCCAACCACTTTATCCCATACAAACAACAGCCATGGCAAGCCCTCTTTGAGTGCTCTGGGATCACAGTGGGCTGTGACATGGTATCTCTCCTTGGGATGCCTCTCAGGGCAGACTCAGACTGTTAAGGTCAACAAAGGAGAAGACCATCCACTTGTAAAAGCCAACAAAGGGAAAAGTGGGTAATTCACTATAATTAGATTTTGTAAAATCCTGAAGATCATTGGGTACCAAAAATTTCCTATATTCTGCAGAAAAGAGAAACTTCTTAATCATAGATTAACCTCTAGACCTCTACGTGTGTGTGATTTTATTAGAGAGCTTTGCTGAATCCTTAAATAACCACTGCATTGATTATAACTGATTATTGATCATTGACTGATTGCTATGAAATCATACAGAGTTTATCATAATAGTGTTAATGAACTTTAAATTGCTGATACTTTTAAAGTCACATAGGTCCCATAATACCATGTTAAATTAATATCACTGAAATTCATGTACCCAAATTCTGTTAGAAATAAACTGTTGATAAAGTCTGGAACCAAGACTGGATCTAGCTGCACCTAGACTCCTCCCTGAGAAGGAGTTTAGAGAGCAAGAGGGTCCATTCTGAACCTCATGACTCAATGGGAGGCCTCTCTTGCCCCTTTCATTAGGAAATACGTGTGTAAAATCATTCTAACCCAACTCCAAGTTTTTTTCCTTTGTATATTTCTCCCACATAGTAAGTTACAGTGAACCCTGCCACTGAACTTTTTTTAAGCTGTGCTGCTACAAATATGTATTAAAATCACTTTTGCTAATATCTTTTGGCAGTGATTCTTTAAGTGACATAAAACACTCCTCCGTGACAGATCAATAAATTGTAATGACAAATAGGGGACCCAAAGGTGATCCATAAGAAGACTTAGGACTAGCTATCCATCAGTGACACAAGCTTCCCATCTGTTCCCAAATGGCGAATAAGGCATTGCTTTGAGATATCAGAGGTGGTCAGATTTTCTGCTGCTCCATAGCAAGGCATAGCACAGTATTTGATGCACTATTCTGAATATGATTTGAAAAAAGAGAAAAAAAATAGAGTTGGACACGGAGGTGTGTGCTTCTCAACTGGGAGCATGTCCAACTATATGCTCGAGGAAGGATAATCATAGAATCATAAAATCATAGAATGCTTTGGGTTGGAGGAGACCTTTAAAAGTCATCTAGTCCAATCCCCCCTGCAGTGAACAGGGACGTCTTTTACTACATCAGATTGCTCAGAGCCCTGTCTAACCTGACCTTGGATGTTTCCAAGGACGGGACATCTGTCACATAAAATCATAGAATAGTTTTGGTTGAAAGACACCTCTAAGATCATCAACCATTAACCCAACACTGCCAAGTCAACATGAAACCACGTCCCTCAGCAGCACATCTACATAACTTTTAAAAACCTCCATGAGTGGTGACTCCACCACCTCCCTGGGCAGCCTGTTCCAGTACCTGACAACCCTTCCTGTGAAGAGTTTTTTCCTAATATCCAACCTAAATCTCCTTTGTTGCAACTTGAGGCCATTTCCCCTTGCCTTGTCGCTTGTCACTTGGGAGAACAGACTGACCCCAACCTTACCAGAACCTTCTTTCAGGTAGTTGTAGAGAGCCATCCCTCTAGGCAACCTGTTCCAGTGTGTAAACACACTCATTGAAAACATTTTTTCCTCTTATCTAGTCTAATCTACCCTCTCTTAGTTTAAAACCATTAATTCTCATCACTGCACTCCCTGATAAAGGGTTCCCCCATCATCTTTCCCATAGGCTTCCTTTAAGTATAGAAAGGCCACAATAAAGTCTCCCTGGACCCTTCTTTTTCTTCAGGCTGAAGAACCCCAGCTCTCCCAGCCTTTCTTCACAGGGAAGGTGGTCCAGCCCTCTGATCATCCTCGTGGCCCTCCTCTGGACCCAATCCATCAGGTCACTGTCCTTCTTGTACTGAGGGCTCCAGGGCTGGATGCAGTACTGCAGGTGGGGTTTCAACAGAGCAGAATAGAGGGACAGAATCACTTCTCTTGACCTGCTGGTCATACTTCTTTTGATGCAGCCCAGGATACAGTTGTCCTTCTAGTGGAATAGAGGATTCCATAGCCTCTCATCAACAAACCCCTCAGCATTCCCGTTGTGACCCACCTGAGCAGGGTCAATGGGAGCAGGTCTCTGCCAAACGAAACAAACGGAACAAAAAGAGCAAGTGTGTTCCTTTAATAAGCACATCACTTACAGTGCCCTTGCTAAACAGGTACGGGGCTCTGCGGGAGGAACTGGTTGAGAGCAAGGTTGAGGGCTCACAAAAACCAGCTGAGCCACCAAGATCAGCTCTCCCCCAGCCAGCCATCAAAACTGACCCTAATAAGAAAAATCGAAGGGTCATTGTTGTAGGTGACTCCCTACTGAGGGGAGTAGAGGCCCCAATATGCAGGCTGGACCCGCTTCACAGAGAGGTCTGCTGTCTCCCTGGTGCCCATGTAAAGGACGTTGTAGGTAAACTTCCCTCCCTTGTGAATCCTTCAGACTATTACTCACTTCTGGTCCTTCAGGTGGGAAGTGACGATGTAGCAATAAGAGGCTCACAATCAATTAAAAGAGATTTCAGGGCATTGGGACAGCTGGTAAAGGGATCAGGAGCTCAAGCTGTGTTCTCCTCCATCCTTCTGACATTGTTTATGGAAGAGGGAATATATAGCAAGAGCCAACAGGTCAATTCATGGCTCCGGGACTGGTGTTGCTGACAGGACTTTGTTTTTTATGATCATGGCTCAGTATACAAAGCTGCGAGCATCTAAGGGGATGCACTTGTCCCAGAGGGGGAAATGGATTCTGGGGCAGGAGTTGGCAGGGCTCATCAATAGGGACTTAAACTAGATTTGAAGGGGGAGGGGGTCAGTAATCTTACATTTTCAATTGCTTGTGACGAAAAGTGGGGCAGAACATCAGGGGCTGAGGAATGGAATCCTGGTAAGGGCTCTCAACTTGTTACCCTGAGGAAAGCCAGTGACAATGCACTGGGACACCCCATAGGAGTCAAAGGGGATTCGCACCAGAGGGTGATCCAGCCAGCCCAGCTGAAGTGCCTTTATGCAAATACATGCAGCTTGGGCAATAAACAGGATGAATTAAGGGCCACTGTTCTGTTGGAAAGCCATGACATAGTGGCTATTGCTGAAACTTGGTGGGATGATTCCCATGATTGGAAAGTAGGGGAAGATGGTTAAAAGCTGTTCAGGAAGGACAGGCAGGGTAGGAAGGGAGGAGGTGTTGCCCTCTACATCAGTGACCAGCTGGAATCCATAGAGTTACATATGGGGAAGGACAATGAGCCAGTTGACAGTGTGTGGGTTAAGATTAAAGGGAAGACAGGGGAAGGTGATATTACAGTCGGGGTCTGCTACAGGCCACCTGACCAGCAGGGCCAAGTGGACGAGGCCCTCCATAGGCAGATAGAAATGGCTTTGCGTTCACAGGCCTTGGTCCTTGTAGGGGATTTTAACCACTCTGACATCTGCTGGAGAGAGAACACAGCAAGGCACCAGCAATCCAGGATGTTCCTGCAATGTGTAATTGCAACTTCCTCCTCCAAATGGTGGAGGAACTGACAAGGAAAGGGGTTATGCTGGACCCTTTTTGGACCAACAGGGAAGGACTGGTGACTGATGTAAAACTTGGGGACAATCTTGGCTGCAGTGATCATGAAGAGATTGAATTTAAGATCCTCAGGGCATCTAGGAGGATATGCTCCAAGCTTACAACCCAGGACTTTAGGCGTGCAGACTTTGATCGTTTCAGGGATCTGCTGGCCAAAGTGCCATGGGACAAAGCCCTAGAGGGTAGGGGGGCCCAGGACAACTGGTCGGTATTCAGGGATCACCTTCTCAGTGCCCAGGAGCAAACTATACCAGCAAAGAGACAGGCAGGAAAGAATGCTAGGAGACCTGCTTGGATGAACAAGGAACTCCTGGTTTGAACAACTAATCTTGTCAAGGTCAGTTAAATAGGTGCCATGCACCCTTCCGGGGGCCATTTTGGAGGCAGCAGTAACTCAGTCAGCATCTGAAAAACATTGTTGGCCCAGCCCCCAAGGAAGTGGTTAACATGTTTTTAAAAACAAAGGGGAATTTGTCTTGCATGGTGCGATTTAGTCATGGGTTTTAACCACAGTATCCTGCTTTAAGCAGGCAGCAGCTTTCAGCTTGTGAGAAAAAAGTCAGCATTGGGGTTTTTTAACTGCCAACCAAACGGCTACTTTATCTATGAAAGCACCACACAGGGTTTCCTGCTGGCTCCTTCCTAGTACTGGTGAGTGGAAAACCAGCAGCCCCTTCTCTCACTTTCTGATGTCTGTAAATTAATGCTTATATTGCCCCTTAATTGTTTTCTCTTTAGACCCATCTCTCTTTTTGTTATGATCCACGGTTTTGTGTCTGAGTAATTTGAAAGGGCCATGAATAATTAAAATTCCTTTAAACCAAATAAATATGCCAAAGAGTCTTTCCCTGTGGAAAGCCCAAGAAAGATAAATTGAACGAAAAAGTAAATCTAGGCTGTAGTAGGTGGTTTTGTAGTTCTCAGTGGTCAATGCATAGGACAGTGGAATTTCAGCATTTCCACCCAACTTTCAGAAGAAAGGGCACAGTGCAAACCAAGCATAATAAAACTTTATTTTGGTGTATAGGAAACCTAAAATGCAGGTACCATAGACTTAACAAAAGAGAGAATGTTCTAAAGTAGAGATGGAAATGAAAATACTACTGTATACCTATCTGAAGTGAGTTCCTTCAGGTCCAGTGGAGATCTAGTTACCTGCTCTAGAAAACTGCCACTAATAAAAGCTTCTAAAAATTAAAACTATATTAATTCTCCCTCTGTGCCTGGGATCCCTAAGCAGAAAAGCATTACTTCTGTAGGCAATAATGTAATATGACCAGAGATGGTATTTTTAAAGCACAGTGAGTGTAAAGTTAAATTTTCAGTTTTCAAAACTATGTAGGCAATTTGGATGCTTCAGCACAATGGATGCAGAAGAAGAAGAGCTAACTCTTCCTGCTTAGCAGAGGGCTGAGAGAGATTTGTTATGAAAATAAGAAATATCAAAAATTCTTCTAACAATTAATGAAACTAAGCTAGATAAGACTTCAGCAGTACTAGCTGTCTAAGGTTGCTTCCAGATGGTGTTAACTGAAGAGCATCTTGATGAAGAAAAGGGACTCATAGATCTACAGGAACTGGTGGGGTTGTTGATTCTTTAGCTGTTTATTGGTAGGAAAGCTGACCCATGGTGTTTCAAATATCCTGATGTGTGTTCTTTCCTGCTCTTCTTCAGCTCATTGCTGGCTCACTTACCCAGTACCTGAGGATGCAAACAATACTTGTTTTAAATTCTTATTCACACCTAATGCAGTGGTGCTGAGTTTCTGTTAATCTGGAATGCATAGAACAATTTTTTTTTTGTCATTTTGGCTACTTTTTTCCATCCCCCTTTTCACATTTGTTGGATTTTGGAATGCTTCTTTTATAGTTCTCGCTGATCTGGACATTTACCCAGACTTTGTACTCTTAATCAGCAGAAGATTTCTAATAGAACCTCAGATGAGCTGGACTAGCCTGCTGCAAAGGCAGTTTGGGGATGAGGTGCAGTTTGGGGGTTACACTAACTTATCCAGTGGAAACAGGAACAGCTGAACTGATGCCACTCCTTGTGTGGTTACAGAAGGGTGCAAAGCCAAGCCATCATGCCTTGAACTTCCCACCTATTTTCCCAGGAACTGAATGATGTGTTTCCTACCTGAGAAAAGAAACAGCTTGATACTCATGATTGTATTGAAGATGATGCTTTTTGACAGCAGGACTCTCAAACCCAAAACAGCCATGAACAGCATATTTGCTTTCTTCATTTTGACACCTGCTTTAAAAAGAAGAAGAGGGAAAGAGTGGGGTCTTGTTATTATCTGCCCCCCTCAAAAAAAAAAAAAAAAAAAAAGAAAAAGAAAATCCATACGTCATAGGTGCATGAGGAAGCAGGAACAAGGAACAAGATGACAGAGGAATGTACCAAGCGCAGGGAAGAGAGGAGATGTGGAGATGTCTGTGCAATGAGGAATTTACTTCCCATTGCTGTTTTATGCCACGGAAATTTGTCAGCTATTTAGTCTGTTAGCCTGAAACAGCAGGTTATTTCTTGATGAGTATTTCCAATTCCAACATTTCTGCACCGGAGAGAGCGATTTTTCATGTTTTGGTATTGAGCCCACAAAAAGTGCAGCTTATTGTGTACTATGTACCCACAATTCAGACATTTCTGTACCAAAGACAATGTATTTTCATGCATTGTTACTGAATCCCTCATAAAGTAACCATATTCTGTTGTTCCTTTAGGCAACTAACCTTTCATAGAGGCATCTGTAACGTTGAAAGCATTAACAGTTTCACATTCTTCAGTTTTCTCTTCTGTTGAATGATTGAGAGACACTATAAATTGATCCAAATTATATAGAACAAAAATTGCACAAAAGACACCCATAGCTCTTTTCAGAACAGTGGATAAGCAGCGTTGGAGAATCAGATGACTGGTCATTAATGCTGAGATTAACTTGAAGAGAACATGTGATTGCAGAAGAAAACCCATGGGATTGTTGAGTTGTATTTTCTCTCCCTTTTGACATGAACTTCGTTATACAAAAAGAATAATTTTGAAAGTGATCAAAAACTAACCAAAAGATTTGGGGAAAAAACCCACCACATATCCTTTTTTATTTTGTGTCTCTCTCTCTTTTCTGTCCCTCTTTTCTCTCCCTCTTCTCCCTTTTCTCCCTTTTGGAAGAAAACTCCAAGTGCTTAAATACTTCAATTAAGGCCATGTATGCCAGTTGCTTCTGCATATCCTATCTTCACCTAAGTGCCTAAATATCTTTCTGACTGTACCTACTTGTTCCTGCTAGGTTCTCAAAGTGCAAAGAAAAATCTTGGAAAATGTATCTCCTAGAATCCCATTGTGTACCTGGCAGAATTATGCTGGCTGTAGTCTTGTTCCCCTTGTGCATAGCCTTGCAGGTCACGTCTGCATCTGGTTCCACTCCAGCTACCATCATGGTACTATATGTCCCCTCAGATGTGACAAGAGGTGCCTTCAGATCATATACAGTGTCACTCATGGGCACATCAAGGCTGATGGTCTTAGGGTAGAAAGCCCTTGCCAAACAAGCCATGTTCAGTTTGTTGTCATATTGTTTGGGTTCCTTTGATTTAAGCACAATGACTTCTGGGGCAGATTCTTCTTGACTCTCTGAAAAAGAAGCATTTTGGATCATAATTTTGGGATGACTTTATTTTCTGCATACTTTTCTGAGAGCTAAATCATCTATAGTTCAGATATAGTCCAGGCACATCTGCCTCCTGACAGCTGAGTGTTTTTCTGTGTTCATTTCTTCCTCCTGTTTCAGAAAGAGCAGATCAAAGGCAGAAAGGGAGTAGAAGGGTGGGATTTGCATTGGAGCTTCTAATCCCTTGGCCTCCTAAGCTTGTTTTTACCAGAACTGTCTTTCTCTCAAAGTGAATTTCTTTAAGTGAGGGACCTTGAAATGAGGAAGGGAACTTTTAAGAACAGAACAAAAATGACCACATGAATTTTGAACTGTTAACAATGTAGGTACTAAGAAGTACATTTACTTCAAGGGTAGCCTTGTAACATGATACATATAAAAAGATACCTTCTTTTTTTTTTTTTTTTTTTTATTACCCAAAAATCCTTTACCTGATGAGGCTAGAAGTCTTAACCATAGCAAACAGGAAGAGAAGACAGTTTGCTACTCTGCTCTACAATGCTGTTCCAAAGATTGGGTTTACTTGCAGCTATAAAATAATATTGCTAAATGGAAGATGGGTTTAACTCTTTCATTTACAAATGTTCAGTTCCAAGGAGGTTTGGGGTTTTTTTTTAAAATTCTGTTCTTAGGAAGTTTCTGTAATATTTCTATGAGGAACTTGACCCAGGCATATAGACCTCTCTTAACAAGTGAAGAGTGTTATGTGAGCTCTGGAGAGATTTCCAAGTCATGAGACCATCCCACTGCATAATTCTGAGACATTGTAAAGAACAATGCTGGGATGCCTAACAGGACTTCAGTGCCATTCCAAATACACCATTTATTCTGTCTTGCCTCCAGCTGTGCCTTTGGAATGAAACAGATCTCTTGTAGATCCTTAGGGCATCTTTGTACTCTGTGTGTGTGTGTTATATTTCTACTGTGCACGAAAAGCAGTTAATTTACTTATGCAAACAATCGTACTTCTTTTTTCCTTTTAATCTTAAAAAAAATCACATAATTGGCTACATTGTGGATCTTGGCTTCCTCCAATGAGAAGAATGTAGGGAATCAACCAAGATAGTACTGAATTCTTTGAAGGACATGTCTCAAAAACTTTGTATTGATTAAAGAATGATTCTATGTCTTTTGTGCTTGGAGGTTCTCGGGAGGCCCAGCTTCTCTGGTGTTCTTTTAGCTGTTTTAAGCCCTTTTTAATATCTTCTGCAGAAATCAAACAAGAAACCAATCCCCTTCCCCTCAAAAAACAAAACAAAACACTAAAAGGGGTCAGGATACCAGTATTCTAGGTATCTGGAAAATCTATTCTTGACTTTAGAGGAACTAATAGTTTCTGTAGCCTACTCTTTGAGGAGACACTTTTATTCCCCTCTTTCCTGAAGGAGCCATGAGACTGATATAACAGGTCTGAAATTCAGTTTGTTTCAAAAGGCATGCAAGATACTTTCTGAGTAGAAACAAAACCTTGCCTGTGTTTGTCTGAAAAAGCGATGCCCTTACATAGACTTTAACCCACCAGCACCTTTCGTTGGTTGAGTGCTCATGGTAGAATATCTTTTGTACCGTTAACTGGCGAGTTTATGTTACTATAGATTGAGGTTGGGCTGATGCAAGTTGGCATTATCTTGCTGTCCTACTTTTCCAAATGATGTTTTGTAATATCTTTGGATTCCCTACTCCCACAGTAACTGGAGCTGCATTTATCTACCCCAAAATAGTTATGTAAGGTGCCCTAAAGATGTAAAGGCAGCTGTACAGCGGTATGAGACTTGCAGAAGTGAGCTAGCACCTAAGAGAGTCCCATGTCTCTCTGGGGAGTGTGTGTATTCAGGTGGTGATATGCAACTAAATTTTTTTGGATAATAAAAATCAATCTAGCAAACTCATCCATTTCCCCACCTTCCATGCTGTCACACAAAAGCTGGGGAAGATGGTCCATCCTTACAAAGACCATGTCCAGAAAAATGCCATTTCCAATTATAAAAGGGTTGCTTACATCTCAAGCGGTTGCTGCAAAATCTCATATGCCCTGTCTTTCCATGGGAACTACCTTCTCCTGAAACTATTTACAGCTCCTTTTTCCTTTCCACACACCTTAGTGTCACATAAAAGAAAGCAAGCAACTACTTTCACCTCATACTCAAGCTAGGCTAAGACATCACACCCACTGGGTAGAAACAACAGTCTTAAATTTATCAGTGCATCTACGGGAGGGGGTGAGGATCTGTGGCGTGATACTGGTGGACATAGATAGGGAACTCTTTGTTGTTCCTGAAGAACTTTGTTAACTAAAGATGAGCTGGAGACTCAAACATCTGGTTGGAGAACGAACCTTCAAGAGATCTGAGGCAGCAGAAATTCCTCATTATGCTATCACATCACACAATCCCTTTGCCCACTCCACCACAAACTCAGGATATAAAGTAGTATTAGAACAAGTGGAACTTACTTGGCTCTACTGAAAAAGAGATTCCGGTTCCAAATACGAGCTTGTCTGTTGCCACACTGTTTGCCCGTAGTCAAATGAACCCACTTTCCTCATCACACTGTAAAGGTGTATAAAATCAGGGAATAAGATGCTAGAGGTTTGTCCAAAGGATCCATACGTGGACTGCCATGACAGTGCTCCAAAATCACCACAGTTTCCAAAATCATGAGAGTAGAAAACAATTTCACAGCTGAGTGATTTGAAAGAGCTTGATCCAGCCAAAGCTTTTAAACCCTTATTCTCTTTTAGCTCAGCAACCAATATACTTCCAGAACAAATACTCACACGAATTGTGCCATTCTCCTCTTCAATACATTCCTTTTTACCTTTCTTCCTCTAAATGTATTGTTCTTTTTGTAGTCTCAGGTTTTTGTATGAGACCTTACAGTGTTTGTGTCACTGTGCTACTCCAAGTTCTCAACACAGTGATATACTTACCTACAAAAACTGCCTCTTCCTTCCCTTTTACCGTATCGTGTTTCTTATGAGACGGATAGTCATATATGGCATATACCATGTGAAGAAATCATGTAGACTTTAAAATAAGCACCTGAGGCTGGGCCAAAAGAGAGGATTTGAACCTGCATGAGACCTGTAGTATTACAATGGAAGATTATAATGCTTTGGGAAGGCTTGGATTTTAGTCTAATGAAAAAGCAGTTGGTTTTATCCAGCAATTAGCAAAACTCTTCAGAGCTGCAGAAGTGTTCAAGGGTTTTTTTGCAAGTTTGGTTTGGTTGGTTGGTTTTTTTTTTTCCACTTTGAACTACTTTTTGTTGCCCAAGAAGAAGAGGAATATACTCTATCTGGGGTTTTAGAGCTATTGTCTTTCTGGATGGGCCAGTGCTGAGGGTCTTTTGGTGCCTTTTTATCATGGTTTTGGTATCTTTGGAAGTGAAAAAGAAATTATTTTTTCTTTATTAGGTACAGATACATTGTTCCATGGGAGGAGTTGTTAAATAAGGATTTTGCTCTGGATTGTGCAAAGAGGATTGATCAAATCCTGCATGATGGACAAGTTCTGCATCCTTAGTGCCACCTGCACCTAAAGACTTGTGTGAAGCATAATATGGAGACGAAGATAAACTTTGAATATATTCTTCATATGTAGGCTGAGCAGCAAAGCAGCAGTGACTTCAGTAATTACAGAGGACACAGAGCTGTGGTGGCTGGATACTGTCTGACTGTTATTGAAGATACTGTAGAGCATAATCTTGCAATACAAGGATGGAAACACAGTCATGATACAAGCAAATTACCTTTAATTGAAACATTAATCACTTGGTATTTGTACTAGGGTAAGTGTGCGAGTACTTCCCCGCCTAGAGTGTTTAAACAGAACAGTCCTTGAAAATGGACATCGTGGTTCTCTTACTCTGAGGTAGTAACTCCAAGCTAACCTCATGTTAACAGCCTTATAGGGAAAACCAGAAGACCTGGGTACAGACAGACGCAAGTGGACTACCAGGTAAATATGATTTAGTACTGCTCTCTAACTGCTGCCAAGTAGGAGAAGGGCAAGAAGGAAGGGAAATTTATTAACACCGTGAAAAAAAAATTTAAAAATTAGATTTGCAGGAAGATGATAGGGCAATTGTGAGGCAGGACAGGATTGATCTATCCCTGTGAAAGGAACAGCAAGGGGAAATGGTGCAAAACTGTTACTCTGATCACCTACCAAAGTGGTATTGAAAGTTGGCAGTCAGGGTTAACATAGACCAAAAAGGGCGTGGGAGGGGACATCTAGCTGCTGACCATGGCATAAAGAGACCACTGCTGGAAATGGCCCAAGAATGGATGGGCCCCACACTCTACCCTGAAGCTATTAGTTGACTGGGTGTTTTCAGAGAAGCTCTAAGGCTTCCTTAGAGTTTAGGAGCAATGGAGACTCTGCAGCTCCCACGTCCAACAGCAACTGATAGCCCATGAAATTGTTTAAGAATGAATGTGTTAACTTAGATTTCTCATGACAGTGAGGTAAACTGGTATTGCCAGAAACTCATAAGATGTGCCTTGAAGTGGTCTTTGATGATCATAGAATGATAGAACGGTTTAGGTTAGGAAAGACTTTTAAGATCATCAAGTCCAACTATTAATACAGCACTGACAGGTCACCATAAACCAAGTCCCTCCTCACTATATCTCCATGTCTTCTAAATGCCTCCAGGGATGGGGACTCCATCACTTCCCTGGGCAGCCAGTTCCAGGCCTTGACAACCCTTCTGGGGAAGAAATTTTTCCTAGTATCCAATCTAAACATCACCTGGCACAACTTGAAGCCATTTCCTTTCTTCCTGTTGCTTTTTACTTGGGAGAAGAGACCAACAGCCACCTCCAGCCACTCCTCACAAGACTTGTGCTCTAAACGCTTCACCAGCTTCATTGTTCTTCGGATATGCTCGAGCACTTCTATGTCTTTCTTGACATTGAGGGACCCAAAAGTGGACACATTAGTCAAAGTGCAGTCTCACCAGTGCACAGTCCAGGGAACAATCACTTCCCCAGTTCTGCTGGCCACACTATTTCTTATACAAGCAAGGATGCTGGTGGCCTTCTTGGCCATCTGGGCACACGCTGACTCATATTCATCTGACTCTTGACCGACTCCTCCAGGCCTTTTTCTGCTGGGCAGCTTTCCAGCCACTATTCCCTAGGCTTGTAGCATTGCAAGGGGTTGTTGTGACCAAAGTGCAGGACCTGGCACTTGAATGTGTTGAGCCTTATACAGTTGGCTGCAGCCTACCGATCCAGTCTGGACAGATCCCTTTGTAGAGCCTTCCTACCTTGTCTAGCTTCCAGGGCCTGCATTTGAGGTAGTCACCTGAATGTTGTGGAGAGAGAGTCATGCCCCAAGTGCAATTGAAACTTCTAAACTGTAGCAGGTAAAAACCTATCTACTGAACAGGTGGTGGTAATTATATGTTCAAAATCAAGTGGTCTTGAAACTAACATTCATATTTGAGTGCAAGAAAAAAATGGCATGGCATGTAAAGATTGCCCCATAGCTTGAATCACAATCAGCATCAAATGTGTTCTTCGGGTTGAAGTTGTCTGTGGGAAGACAACGCTCTGAGGAAGTGCTGCACCTTCAGACTTTTCAGGAAGTCAGTTTGTGTTGGGTAGTTCAGTTCCCTTCAACCACTGTGATACCTACTCCACACAGTGATGAACAGTCATACAAAAACATTTGTGTTTTCATTCCAGTGTCAGGTTACACCCCTTCTTTGATGTCTTTTGTCTTCCTCTGCTTTTTTGTTGCTGGATAATCCAACCACGCAGAAACTGGCACAAATTAAAAATAGCATTGACAACATCACTTTTATGGTAGCTTAAGGTGACAACACAACTCTCTTCATTCATCACCCGTACTTGGTGACACTGAATATGAATCTTTTGGGATTGTAAGAGCCCATTTTACTCAAATCACTTCATTCCAGATAGATTTTTAATAAAGTTCTAGAGATTTAAGGCAGGATATTTTTTTAAGAATGGCAAGAATCATCTGTCCCAAACACATTAACTGTCAGTTTAATTTTTTCTTACATACCAGGACTATTCTGGAATTAAAATTATTTGTATCTCTAATATTTTCACACTCTAGCAAAATGAGTCTGTGATGCACAGATTTTTGAGATGTTAATTTTGCTCAGTATCACTGCCTCTTTTTCTATGTGAGTACCACTCAGAAGCATTTGGCTTAATCCTCTTTGCTTCCCTCCATCAGCTATTTATATAGATAAGATCACTCTGAGCCACTTTTCCTCCAGGCTGAACAGCCTGGTTGTCTCAGTCTCTCCTCCTATGAGAGATGCTCCAATTCCTTAAATGATTTATGTGTCCCTTCCTTGGACTCTACAGTATATCACTGTCTCTCTAGAGACAGTGGAGACAGGGAGCCTAGAACTGGACACAGCACTCCAGTTGTGGCCTCACCAGTGTTGAGCACTTCTCTCATCCTAATGGAAACACTCCTTCTAATGCAGCCCGGGAAGCTTTTGGCCTTTTTTCCTACAAGGACGCTTTACTGGCTCATGTTGACCTTCTTGTCAGAACCTGCAGGTCCTTCTGCAATGTTGCTTCCCAATTGTTACATTCCCTGCATGTATTGGTGTCTATGCTTATTTCTCTCAATGTGAAAGAGTTTGCATTTCTCTTCACTGAACTTCACAAGGTTCCTGTCTGCGTAGTTCTCCATCTTGTTGAGATTCTTCTGAATGGTAGAACAACTCCTCCCAGTTTGTGTCATCTGCAGGCTCATTGAGTGTGCGCTATGTCCAGTCATCAAGGTTATTCATGAAGATGTGAAACTGCACCAGAACCACTCCTGATCCCTAAGGTAATAATAGCCTCCAGATGGACTTCATTCTGCTGACCACGACTCTTTAAGATCAGCAGTTCAGCCACTTTTAAGTCCAACTCATTGTCCATTCATTTAGCCCACATGTAATCAATGTGTCTAAGAGATTATTATGGGAGACAGCACAGAAAGCTTTTCTAAGATCAAAGTAAACAGCATCCACTGCTTTCCCCTCCTCCACCAAGCTAGTCATCTCATTGCAGAAGGCTATCATATGTCCCTACACAACTGCCTGGTTGTTGTACAGTGTCCCTCTATTCTTCCCAGGATACCTGTCCCTGCTTCCACTGCCTGTACAGTTCCTTCTTTCCCGTTAGTTTGACCAGCAGGTCTTGAATCAGTCATGCTGGTCTCTTGCCTCCATTTCCTGATTTCTGACTGGGAGCTCTTGTGTTCTCTGAAAAGTGTCCTTAAAGATCTGCCAGCTCTGCTTGGCTCCCTTGTCCCTGAGGGCTGTTTCCCAGGGGGTCCTATTGACTAACTCCTTGAACAGATGGAAGTTTGACACCAACCACAAAGTCCCCTTTGTTGTCTTAGTCTCTAATTCTTACCCAAAAGCTTCTGACATGCTTGTCGAAATGACTTTGCATTCTTTAGTGACAGCTCTTCACACTCTATTGATTTCTTGACATAGAGGACAACACCTCTGCCCCTCCTTCCTCACCTGTCCCTTCTGAACCACTAGCCATCAATAGCTGCACTCCAGTCATGTGAATTGCCCTATCAAATTTCAGTAATTACAACCAAGTTGTAACTTTCTAGTAGCATGGTGGCTTCCAACTCCTCTTGTTTGTTGTCCATGCTGCTGTGCATTGGTGTAGAGGCACTTCAGCTGGCCTGTCATCCATGTCACCTTTTAAAGAAAATCCCCTTAATACCTTTGAGGTATTTCACAAATGTTTTCCTTTCGGCTCCTATTACCTCAGGAACCACTAGCTCATCTCCATAACACTTCAAGTATGCTGCGGTGTCCCCAGCATGCCTCATGGCAACAGGCCGAGGGCCTTCACTAGCACCTCATCCCTCTAATCATGGTGTGTAATTCCATATCTTGTCACAGGAAAGCCTGATATTATTCCCTTCTCCCTCCAAATCTATTTTAAAGCCCTGTCAATGAGTTCCACAAGCTCCTCAGCAAAGACCCTCTTCCCCTTTTGAGAAAGGTGAATCCCATCTGATGCCAGCAAGCCTGGTGCCCTGTAGTCCATCCCATTATCAAAAAACCCAAAATTGTGGTGGTGACACCAGCCATGGATCCATGTATTAATAGGCCAGGTCTGCCTCTTTCTTCCAACATCACTGACTGAGACTGGAAGGAGAGAGGAAAAGACAATCTGTGCCCCAGATCCCCTCACCAATCATCCCAAAGCCTTGAAGTGTCTTTTGATTGCTCTTGAACTACGTATGGTTGCAGCTTCATCTCTAACCAGTTGGAAGATCAGTAATGGGTAATAGTCTGGGGGGCTGTACCAAGTTAGGAAGTTTCCTAATGACATCCTTAATCTGGGCCCCAGGGAAACAACAGACTTCCTTATAAGGAGGGTCTGTCCAGTATATTGGACCCTCTGTTCCCCTCAGAAGGGAATCGCCTACAACTATAACCCTTCTTTTCTTCCTTGTGGAGGTGGCTGTAGGAGGGTAGGCCTTTCTGACCTTGGAGACACCTCTCGTATAGATGGGCCATCATACACATCCTCCATTGACTGGCTTTCCACATCCAGAACCTCATACCTGTTGTACAGAGGAACCTGAGGGTGTGAGATGGGCAAGGAGGAGGTCCACCTGCTGTCCTGAGTCTGGACTCACTTCTATTCATTTCTTTAATTTAGGCTGCTGCCTTCAGCCTGGTGAGGGGACGATACATGGTCTTCTTGATCCTGTGTATTTTCTGGTGGGTGCTCCTGTTTCTGTCTCAGGGAGGACAGAGCTTGGCACCACCAGTCTATCTCTTGCTCAGCCCCCCTGATGCTCCTTAACCTTTCTACTTCTTCTCACAACTCTGCCAGCAGGCTGAGCAGATCATCTGCCTGGTGGCACTGCACACAGCTGTTCTCACTGCTGCCACCCATTACCGTTGAAAAGAGCTGGCATTCCCTGCAGCCTAAGATCTGGACAGCTGCATGTTTTCGGGGGTAAAATGTTACCAGTCATACCATATTGGTCCAAAATTGCTAGGTAAATAGTGTTAGAAAAACCAAATTTGGGTATGAAAGTAATAGACCAATGAGAAAAAAAAAGGTAAATAGTGGCAGGTTGTTTATTTGACAGGAGTGTAGGAAGAAAAAAAAAAAAGGAGCTGCAAAGGTGATAAAAACTGTGTTCCAGAAAAGAAAAAAAATGGAAAACTCACCAATGAGTAGGATAAGAAGCTTGAGATCCAGGAGAAACAAGGGAATCTGAGAGTTTGCTACTAGCAGGAGGGGGCAGGAAGATCAAACCAGAGTACAGGCCAGATGTCCAGACCAGCCAGCAGAGAGACCCTTTTCCATATGAGGCAACTGGGAGACCAAGGGGGTACAGGGTCAGTTACTGCGAGCAGGAGCGTAGTGTATGTGTCTGTGAGCGGGTGCATAGTCTGAGAACCAGCAACTGGAGTGAGACTGGGGCCTCAGATATGTGGGCAACAGCTGGATAGATCTGAGTGCCTAGGGTGAGCTACTGGAGGTCTCCACAGTGTATATATGTAAATATATGCACATATGTACATGTTTTCAGTTAAAGGCCTCTCATTCTGATCAGCCAGAGATGGAAACAGTATCAGGTTATTTGTGCTGTTCATATTTATGTGAGCGTTCTCTGCTTCCTGATCTATGAAGTCAGCCATGTATATATACTGTGTGTGCTCAGCCTCACTACAAGTTTGACCTGGAAACTATAGCAGCCAACATACGATCACAGAATCAGAGAATGGTTGAGGTTGAAAGGGACCTCTGGAAGTCATCTGGTTCACTCCCCAGCTCAAGCAGGGCCACCTAGAGCCAGGTGCGAAGGACCACATTCAGATGGCTTTTGAGGAAGGACAACTCCACCACCTCTCTGGGCAACCTGGGCCAGTGCTTGGTCACTCTCACAGTAAAAATACATGCCCTTAAGTTCAGAGGGAACCTCCTGTGTTTCCATGTGTGCCCATTGCCTCTGGTCCTGTCACTGGACACCACTGGAAATGAGACTGAATCCATCCTCTTTATATCCTCCCTTCAGGTATTTCTGTATTGATAAGATCCCTCCCTGAGCCCCCTCTTCTTTAGGCTGAGCAGTCCCAACTCTCAGCCTGTCTTTATAGGAGGGATGCTGCAATCCCTTGATCAGCCTTGTGTCCCATCACTGGACTCTCTCCACTATGTCCATGTGTCTTATACTGGGGAGCTCTCTAAGTGCGGTGGTCTCTCCAGTGCTGCACAGGGGAGAAGATCCTCTCCCTCAACCTGATGGCAACGCTTTGCCTAATGCAGCCCAGGATACCTTTTGCCCTCTTTGCCTTCTTCCTTCCTCTTCTCCTCCAACACCTCTGTGTCCTCTGAGGCACCTCCGTCTCTCCTGATGGTCCCTTGTTTGCACCATCAGCCAAAACGCTTTTACCCTTGTACAGTGAGGTTTGACACTTGATGCTGCAGACTGGCATTTCTCAGGCCCCACCCCAGGTCTAGCATGTGACAAAGCATCCATCCACCTCCCTGCACCCAGAGCTGTTGAGGTACCTACTCTCCAAGGGTACAATCCCCTTCTTTACAGGAGAGACTTGGACAGGCAGCTTGCAGCAGGTTTGGGCTGCAGAGAGAAGGAGCCACGTGCCCTCCTGCAGCCTCTACACTGGCTCCACAGCATACCTGCTCAGAGAGATGGCCTGAGGCGGTCCCTCTGCCCCATTCTCCTGGGACTGAAGGAACACCAGGGTAGCTGTGAGGATGAGGTGTGAGGGGTTTGGTGGTTGACCTGCCCTTAGGACTTACATATGAAATTTTAATTCTAACTTCCATTATAAATGTCAAATTTTACTGCAAATTCCATTGTCCATGGATAGATTGGGAGTTCCCACGTCTATTAATCCCAAACTTCACTGGTATTTCACAGAGCAAGTACAGGAAACTGTCATTTGGAGAAAGGGCTCTGTCACCACAGCAGCCCTGCCCCTTTTGGTGCTGCCTCTCCCTCCGTTGGTGTCACTGTGTGCTGCCTGGCACAGAAGTAGGTTGCTGTGTCTGAGGCTGTGAGGCCGTGCAGCCGCAGGGACACCTTGGCTTTGCCTTTATCTGCAGAGATGGTGACTCGGCCTTGGAAGGATGGGCCAGAGAGGGTGTTATTCCCAAAAGGATAGATCCAGCCTAGAAATTGCAGCTCCCCTCCTGGGGTCTGACGGACATAATTCCAGTCGTATCGAGGGCTATCCAGAGGTGCTCCCGTTATGGTACAGGTGAGTGGGAGTGATCCAGAGACCTTCCCCTCCTTGGGACCAGATGCCACCATATTTATCAGGGAAAGGGTACCTGGAAAGACACAGGGTCGGTGTAAGATTTGAGTGTCTATGAGAAAGCTCATGGGTGCAGTAGACAATCTTCGGGTTGTAGGGTGCACAAAACCAGAATTTTGGCCTTTCATTCTGGGATTTGCCCCTGGAGGCAGTGGCTTTCCCAGACACCACAGAACAATGTTTTTTTTTCCAAAAAGACTGCTGAGACAGGAGACACAGGAGGATCTGGGTAACTGCTAGTAAACATGCCATATCCTTAAACATGAATCCAGAAGCTTGGCAGGAGAGCATGGAGTCCCCAGCCCTTCCCAGTCCTCACCCCACAATATCCCACCTGAAAAGGCAGTATTTCCACACAAGGATTCATCTTCTATAGTCACATTTAGAGTGGGCAGTAGTGGGCAAAGGCAGGCAGGGGCAGTCTAAGCCTACACAGTCCCAGCCTTTCTCCCCTCATGGTTCTCACCTCCCAGCAGTCCTGTGCAGGACAAGGTCAGGAGCCTCCCTCCCTTCTGGTTTGAGGCAGGGAAAAGAGAAGCTAAACCACAAAGGGACACAGAGAGGAGCAGAGCCCAACTCTTGACTCCCAGAAGGGAGAAACAAGACCTGTGTTGAGACAATGGAGTCCGTGACCCTTCTGTCTCCATCACACACACCCCAGCAGCACTGGGAACACTAGCCCAGGGGACAAACCAGCCTCAGCCGTTGCATTAGTAGAAGTGGACTAAGCAGGTTGAGCGCATCTTTGGTGCTCATCTGCACCCTTTGTAGGACCATCATCCAAATGTACCCTGCAGGAGTACAGAGCTGGGATCTTCCCGGGCCCTGCCAGGCTCTTCCAGACCTGGATCAGCAGAAAGACACCTCCTGTTTCACTCACTCTTCCACAGCAGTACCCTTCCCCTTCCTTCTCTTGCATCCACAGGAGTGTCTAGTTCTCTTTCCATCCTCTGTCCTGTGATGCTTCACATTAGCCCTTGTGTAGGGGAGATCAGTGCCATGAGGTGGAAAATGAAGGGGCTGGAGGTAGAGGGCAGGCAGGAGCTCACTGAACCTGGTAGTCCCAGGGTGAGCAAAGACCCAGGGAGAATTTTTAGATTATTTATTTTTTTAGAATTGTCAGAGTTGGAAGGGACCTTGAAGATCATCCAGTTCCAACCCCCTGCCATAGGCAGGGACACCTCCCACTAGAGCAGGTTGTTCAGAGCCACATCCAGCCTGGTCTTAAAAACTTCCAAGGATGGGGCTTCCACCACCTCTCTGGACAACCTGTTCCAGTGTCTCACC